>CM062817.1:1240529303-1240755749 GCA_031772625.1 Pinus tabuliformis | reverse complement strand
CTAGGGTTTTTCATGTCATAAGATCTATGTCATGGGTCAGAGAGTCAATGTCATGTATAATTAAGAACCATATGGCGTCAACAACACAGTAAAAAAGCTTCCCTAGCACAAGTTGGCCTTTCCAAAGACAATTTGACCCTAAGAGGTTATTCAACCTCCACAAATGAGTCTAAATGCAAGTTGATCAACCTCATTTGGAAACCATTTTGATTTGTAATAAATAATTTTGATATGAGGTGTTAAATTCAATAAGTCTATAAAGGCAAGGAGAAAATAAGTTGGAGCAAGAAGGAAGAAAAATCGAGATTTTGGTCAAGGTTTTGCCCTAATTTCTCACACACATGCGAAGATACTAAGATGTTGCAGGGGTCTAAGTTGCAGAAACACTGTGGGTCCAAAATAATGAAGCTTAGGGCTAAAATTTTGTGATTGGTGAAGTTCTGGAAGGTTTTGACTCTTGTTGATTTGGCTTAACTTTGACCTAGTTGGAAGGGCTTCTGGAGGGTTGATTTGGTATTAGGATGAGGTCTTTGTCTTGAGGTTTAGGTCTTATTTTTCTCATTTGAAGCAGATTCTATAAGAAGAGAAGAGATTTTCTAGGTTTTCCCCTTGGAGGGGTTTTGCCCTAGCTTGGAGCCTAATTTTTGTGTCCATTGTCTTTATTGTTTTTGCACTTGATAATTGTTTGATGAAGAAGATCTAATAAAGAAACACAAGAAGATAAATAAATTTCACAAGAAATTATTAAGGTTAAGGAGAAATTGAATTAATAGTTTCCATATGTCATTCTCCAATAGATATTACCTAAAATTTGTGCATTGGTTCCCTATCATATATAGTATATCAATTGAATTTCCAATGGTGGTTGTGTGATTTTTCTGTTGTAAACCTTGAACTATGATTCCAACTCAACTAGTTTGTTTTCAAAGCCTTATTTCCACAATGGCACTTGAAGTTTGACTTTAGCATCTCAACCAGTGGATTGGTCAAGCCTTGTTCTCTTAAGGACAAATAAGTTGGCCATATTCAAGGTTTTCTAAGAGATCTAGAAATATCTACTTTTGGCCTTCTAATATTTCCCCCTATAAATTTGATAAATCATGTCCTTTATTAGAATTAAAAATTGCATGGATATATTCAAATTCAACTAGTGCAAAGGAAATGTTGGGGCCATGTAATTATTATGCCAATTTATCTTGGCTAGTATCAATTACTACGAGCATTTAATGTTCCCCTTAAGTTCCCATTTTTAGAATTGCTTGTATGTTGAAGGCCAATCAATCAAAATCCCCTATATAAATTATGTTTAAATTCTTTACCTCTGTCTCATATGTTTATTTACTTATATATTTAGCAAAATTATCTCTAATTCATAAAATGGTTGTTACCTCCTTATCCAAACCAAGTGATAGAGACACAAACTATGTTTTGAAGAGATTCTAGAATTGAGGCATGCCCTGCAATTTCTAATTAAAATTTTGTATTGAACGCTTGTCCCATAAATATTTAGGAAATAAATGTGGGTTATATTTGAAACTTTATGTGGGTGGTCATTGAATTTTTCCCGTATGTAAAAAAGTCTACTCATTTATTAAGCTTGATAAAATGTAGACATAGATATTTCCCATGGAGGACCTACATATAAGAAAATATCTACCAAAATGAAAAGTGGTTTGTTACTTGTCTTCCAGAGATTGATATAAACTTTATGTGGGTGGTCATTGAAACATTTTTCCGGATGAAAAAAAAAATGGTTTACTCATTTATTAAGCTTGATAAAATGTGGACGTAGATATTACCCATAGAGTATCTAAATATGAGCAGAGATCTATTGAAACGCAAAAGTGGTCTATTAAGATATTTCTATAGCATTTCCTTGCAGTAATTGTGCTAATCATCATATAGAAATATCTCAAAATAAAATAAAAGCAATCAGAGGTGATAAGGTGGAAAATTCCTTATCTTGATATGATAGTTTCAAGAGATAGACCTTAGGTGTATCATTTAGTAAATATTATTGATTTCCAAATGGAAAGTAGAGTCCTCTCCTTCCTCGTCTTACTCCAATCGACCATCTTGAATATGCACAACAAGCTTTGCAATAGAGTCTACCTCACTATTTTCTTTGAAGATTCGGGTGAAAGATATGGAATTAAAGATTTTGATGATGCATCATGCCCTAGAGATGTTAGCCATAAGGTGAATCTTAGGGATCTACATGAATCAACTCGTTTTATCCTATCATAATATTCAATACCCATACATGTCCAAATCAAAGACCTATTTTCTTAGACCAAACTAAAAAATGGAGGTCCCCATCAATTACGCCTTATTATTACCCTCCATGTCCAGGCCCAATTTAAAGGACAATTTGCAATTATTTAAGAAGAGGAGAAAAATACTAACACTCTATTTAAAGTACAATTTGCAACTGCTTATGGAGAGGACAAACATTCAGTGCCACAAAGCCTTTGTTTTTTCATTATAGATTCATTGAGAAAGTAGTTTCATCATTTTACTTTTTGAAGCATATATAATCAAAAAAATCAGAGAATATATCACTAAAATAGGTCCAAAAAATAAAAAAAATTCAACTATTTCATCAAAATCCCTTGAAACTATCAAGAACCCTATTAAAGACAATAAAATCCTTCAGTGTCTTCAAACGAACCAATAGAGGACCTTCTATAAGTCATTCCTTGAGTCTAGAAATAATTCTTAACAACTTGAGTCCAAAAATAACGCTTAACGACTTAAGTCTTTTGCCCTGAAATAAATACACGCCATTGAGATAGCCAAGTCAACCAAATGATACTTATAGGTAAAAATTTGTGGCAATCATCTCCCTTCATATTTTAAAATCATCTCTTAAGAGCTAGCCCCAACTTTGACCATCCAAACCATCCTTAGAAAACATGAAGTAAAAGTCATACTTTCCTATTTCCACTTAAAAGTGGCATTGAGAGATAAACAAGTGATTGACATATTCCAATTGTTCCTCGCACAAAGGGATTCAGGTGGGGATGTCCCATCCTTTAAGTATCCCAATAAACTGGTTTGTTATTGAGATCCAACCAGGAAAAGACTTTCAATTTTAGTTGTGAGTTAAGTTTCCATAATTATTTCCATTATGCTTGATAACACCTACTTCCTTTGATGTGCACATGGAATTGTAACCTAATTTGAGAGGAGTAAACACTTGAGGGGAGATCAACCCTCCACTTAAACATGTATTCCTCATAATGTAGCTTGATTCTTGCCTTGGTTAGTTAACCCTATAATCTTTTCTAATTTGTTGCAATCCATGCACTAAATCATGCATCATTGATGTCTAACTAAAGCTACACTAAGAAATGGTGGGAAGATATCTATAAAATTTGAAAGAGTGGAAAATATTCACTAATTCAAATTCATTGTGAACTTTTTGATTCCATTTCCTACTTATTGGAACAAATTCTCATTTATTACCTCAAATGAGGTTAATAGAGATTTCCAAAACAAATACATCTCTTTATGTGATTGGTTTTGGAGTTGAATCCATTCCTGGAGGCCCATAGGATGGATTTATTTCCTAATGGGTATGTCATGTAAGAGGCCACTCTTAAAGATGAGGTACATCAACCTACTCAATAGTTTGTCCTCAAAAGAAAAATTTGGTGCATACTTGTTGCATATGGGTTTTCATTTGAAACTCAACAAGAAAATCTCATCATTAAAGGAGGATGAATGGGAGGAAATTCATGATTAGTTCCTTATATTGTTGTGAGGCCATGTTATATTGATGGTAGGATATTTTTTTAATTATATCCATGTGTCTCTATTAAAGGTACTTAGGATCATATCATAATATTTGGCCTCTAAATTAGTGTCATTCTCAAACATAAGTATGGAATCCATGAAGACAATGTGGGAATTTTTTATAGCCCTAGCAATCCTTACTCCCTATGTTTCTCATTCAAGATGATAGTATGAATATGTGTACTTAAGCCCTTTGCCACTATAAGAAATAACAATGGAGATGGAGGGAAACATTACCCAAGACCCTATGGGAGCTTAAAGAAAGGGGAGGTTTCCCCATTAAACTAAAATTTTGTAGGATGTAGATTAAAAGAATTACTCAACCAATGTATAATAGAGGGTGGGAAATCGACATGGATGAACATTAGCATCAAGTAAGGCAATTTACTATATTACTGGATTTAGGAAGATTGATTTTTTTTATGAAAGCATTAATTCACTTTATTTTATGGAGTGCATAGCCTCCTGGGTGGTCCAAATATCCACTTGATGTTATTTCCTTCTAAAAACCACCCTTATACCTATCTTTATATCACCTCTAAAAGATAGGTGTTATCCTACTAAAATGACCCTAGTGATAATTTTGTAGATGCAACTACATATGGAGATTGATTTGAATTGTCAAGGCTTATAGACTCACTTTCATTAGGAATTGTGGTGATGAAGTTGGCATTGAAACCCCAAGGTATTTTCCCTTTATTCCTTGATTCCTCAATAATTGATAAGAGTCCATTACCCAAGACATCCATGAAACCTCTAAAAATATCCACTAGAAAACAATCTAGACCAAAGGCCTTGTCATTTTGCAATAATTTCAATATTTGAAACAACTCATCCTTGGACATAGGTGGGTACAAGTCTACATTATCTTTTTAATAGCCCATTATTACAAATGATATAAAAAGCTAAATGTTTTCCTTGTTAATATTAGTAAAAATGTAAAAATCTCTCATTTCCCACCCCAGTTCAGTTTCACCTTATTTCTCCAAAATAGTTAAATGCCCTTTCCCATATCCATACATTCAACAACTGAAAAAAAAAAATTTTGTTGAAAACACAAATTCTGGAAATTTCACAGAATGCTGGAAAATGCAGAAATAAAAAATCAGCAGCTACAAATAGCCATTTAACACATATTAAACACAATAATTTTTGGTCAAGGTGACCCTATAAAACCCCCTACAACTCTTGGGGAAACCAGTTCGAGAGCTCCTCCTTATTTCTGAAAAAATGCTTTTTACAGTGAGAAATATTCAGCAAAAAATCAGCAAGTAAACTTTTACAACTTATCTCGTTTTCCGTGCCTCACAGCCAACTGGAAAAACCTGCAAACAGCAAAATCTGAAAAGCAATAAATGTTGTAGGCCCTCCTCGATTTTTGTGCCAATTTTTAGCCTTAAATTCTGTTGTACGGCCCGCCTAGAAATTGTGCAAGCTGCCAGAAATTCTGTTGTACGATTTCCTCGATTTTTGTGCCAAAATTTGTTGTACAGCCTCCTTGAAAATTGTGCCAAAAAACTCAGATTTCTGCTCCTCGATTTCTATGCAAGCTGCTATATGGCCTCCTTGAAAATCATGCCCAAAAATCTGCCTTTCACTTTATGCTAACTCAGTTGTACGGACTTGCTGGAATGCTGCCTTGGAATGTGTGCCAAGCTGTTGTCTCCTTCTCCTCCCTGTCCAGAAATCTCCCTTGCTCTCTTGCTCTTCTTCTCCCAATCTGCTCATGAAAGAATGAATGACCTTTTCCTCCTTTAATCTAACCCTAAGTGACTTTTGGGGTATCCCTAAATCCAATGGATGAAATAGATTGAGATCTAGGGCTGAGATTAAATGCTCATTGAAATCTCAATTTCTATTTTTTAATTCACCCCACTTTAATAAAGACCCACTTAATCATTTATTTCAAAAGTCACTTTTCCTTTCTAATTTTACATTGACTTTATTAAAGTCACTTTAAAATTAGACTTTAGTAACTTTATCACTTAAAGTCACTTTTCAATTAGATTTGACTTTATAAAAATTATAAAGTCACTTTAGGAGAAAAATTAAATTTTGGACACTTTTCCCTAGGCCAAAGATCAAAGCCTTAGGGAACCACCTGTCCTCCGGTACCAAATTTCAACACTCCCTCTTACCGAGGAAGGTGTTCCTCACCACACCCATCTTGTCTCTGAAGTAGTCATGCTTGCCCCGTGGTAAGGCTTTGGTAAGAATATCTGCAACCTGCTCATCAGTGGGAATATACTCAAGCTTCACAGCGCCCTTCTAAACACAGTATCTGATGAAATGATATTTGATCCCGATATGCTTTGACCTGTCATGAAATACTAGATTCTCCGTGAGTTTAATGCAACTCTGATTATCACAGTAAATCACTGAAGGTATCAACGACTGACCAAATAAGCCAAACAACATCTTGCGAAGCCAGATGGCCTCACAACTAGCTAGATTGGATGCCATATACTCTTCTTCCACTGAACTCAATGCTACTGACTGCTGCTTCTGGCTGAACCATGACACTACTGCCGAACCCAACCCAAAACAGCACCCTGAAGTGCTCTTCCTATCAGAAGCACAACCTACCCAATCAGAATCAGTATAACCTACCAATCTCACTCCATCCCCCTGCGTGTAGTCCATACCATAATCCACTATCCCCTGCAAGTACCGCAAAATGTGTTTTACAGCCACCCAGTGAACCTTCCTAGGCTAACACATAAACTGACTCATCGTGTTGACTGTAAAACAAATATCTGGTCTAGTGGTTACCAAATACATCAAGGAACCAATCAGTTGCCTGTACAATGTGGGATCCACCAACACGGAATCTGAAGCATGAAACTTCTTCCAGTTGGTAATCATCGGTGTCGACATGGATTTACAATCCTCCATGTGGAATCTGCCAAGGATGTCCATAATATACTTCCCCTGCCCCAGGAAGAAATGCCCCTCCTCCTGCCACACCTCCAAACCCGAAAAGTAATGCATCAAGTCGATGTCCTTCAACTCAAACTCTGCCACAAGATCTCTCTTCCAATGCTCTATGAGTCTCTCTGCTCCTGTAATGACCAAGTCATCCACATACAGCACTAGAATGAGAGGCTCCTCACCAATCACAATAAAGTAAAGGTTCGGATCTGCCTCACTCTTTGTGAAACCCATCCACTGCAACTATGTATCTATCCTGGAGTACCAAGCTCTGGGAGCTTGCTTCAGGCCATAAAGGGTCTTCTTCAATCTACACACATGGGACTCCTTCCCATGCACCTCAAAGCCCTGTGGCTGCTCAATGTACACCTCCTCCTATATGAACCCATTGAGAAATGCAGTCTTCACATCCATCTGGTGGATCTTCCAACCCATCTCTGTTGTTATCTATATAATGGAGCGAATCAAAGTATATCGAGCCACGGGAGCGAAGGTCTCCTCATAATCAACTCCCTCTACCTGGGAGAACCCTCTAGCCACAAACCTCGCTTTGAATTTCTCAATGCTGCCATCTGTAGCATGCTTTACCTTGTAAAGCCATCTGGAAGTAACCACGGATTTTCCCTCAGGCCTCGGCACCACCTCCCAAACATCATTCTTCATGATAGAAGAATACTCCTCCTGCATGGCCTCTCTCCAGACCTGCTGGCTAGCTGCCTCCTCATAGCTAGAAGGCTCAAAGTCAAGGATGCTAGTAGCCATTGCCATATAGCTACAAAACCTCTCAGGTGGTCTACTCTCTCTGACCGACCTCTTAGGCTCAACAACAGATGTGGAATATCTCAAGGTGTCTTGAAGCCACTTGGGCGTCCTTTTCCCTGAGCACACTTCTCCCATGGGAGAATGAAACTCCTCCTCCCAATCATCATCAGGAACCTAAACTCCTGACTGTCTGTTTGTTGTCCTCCTGCCTGCACCTGAACCTGTAGAAGTTGAGGTACCGTGTGAACTGTCCATTAGTGGACTCCCTAGTGAACTTCTCTGCATGCTGCCCTGAGCACCACCCCTCTGGCTCGGTGAGCCACTGCTCACTGATGGACCTGACATCCTCATAGATGTACCTCCTGATCCTCCTAATCCCTACCCACTAGATCCCTGCGACTAACTCAACTGCTGCTGAGGATCTGGCTGATCTAGATACTCTAACTCCCGTGACCTCCTAAAGGCCCTGTCCTCCTCGAACTTCACATCCCGCCTGACAACAACTTTCCTCTGTGCAAGAATGTAAATCCAAAAGGCCTTTGAGGTCTCATTGTAGCCCACAAAGATACCCTTCTCTGCGGTGGGCTCTAGTTTGGTCCTCTTCTCCTTGGGTATGTAGGAGTATGTAATGCATCCAAAGATACGAAGATGACCAATATCAGGCTTCTTCCCAGAAAAATCCTCCTCCAAAGTCATGTGCCCCAAGGCACGATGCAGACTCCTATTCTGCAAATAAACAACTGTGTTGCAGGCCTCTGCCCACAAGAACAATGGCAACCCCTGATCATGTAACATGGCTTTGGCAGCCCCTACAATGGATCTGTTCTTCCTCTCCGCAACCCCATTCTACTGGGGGTTGTAAGGAATAGTGAACTCCCTCCTAATGCCTGCCTCCGCACAATAGTCAACAAACTCTCCAAGGGTGTACTATCCCCCATTGTCCGACCTCAAGGACTTGATCTTCCAACCTGTTTGTGTCTCCACAAGAGCTCTAAACTCCTGAAACCGCTTAAAGACCTCACTCTTGGTCTTCAAGAAATAAATCCAGGTCCTCCTGGAGTGATCATCAATGAATAAAACATAGTACTCATATCCACTTAAGGAAACATGAGACATTCGACTGCTCACATTGAAATGAATCAAATCAAGTATCCCAGTCGCTCTGTTGTCACTGTTGGGAAAAGGGGATTTGGAAAACTTGCCCATCGCACATCCTCTACAAGTATTAAAGTGATCAGTACTTAAATCTGGCACACCTGTAGTGATCTCCTACAATGTCCTCAAGGCTCCATGATACATATGCCCCATCCTGCGGTGCCAAATCTCACACAACTCAGAACTGCTAGCTCTGCTGTCGGTACTACTGCTCAATGCCAAAAGGGACTGGAATGCAAACTTGTACATCTTTGCATGTCTTACACCTATCACTCTAGCTGAATCAGCTGGAGTGCCCCTAAGATACATCAACACCTGTCCTCCCCTAAACAATACCTCATATCCTCTGTCCTCCAAAGCTGAGACGGATATGAGGTTCTTCCTCATCCCTGGCACATAAAGAACATCTGACACCTTCAAGGGAGGTTTGGACTCCCTCTGAAATGTCAGTTTCCCCACATCGACTGCTATAACAACTCTGTCATCACCGAGTACTACCTCTATATCAGTGCCACTCTCTGAAAGCTCTGAGAAGTACTCACAGACTCCTGTCATGTGACGTGAAGCCCCACTGTCCACATACTAGATACCCGAAGATGCTAACCAAGGGAAAAGCATGCTCCCTCTGAACCTATGTGGCAGGTGATCCTGCACTAGAGGACTCATACGCAGTGAACCCAAACTCCCGGTCAAAACGAATTGCAAAGTCCTCAACCTCTGTTGAAGTTGCCATGCTCTGGTTCTTCCCCTTATTTTTCTTCTTATCCGAACACACAACTACATAGTGTACGATCTTTTGACAATTCCAACACTTCACCTTAGAATAGTCCTTCTGTGTGTTACCCTGTTTACCTTTACCTTTGCCTTTGCCCCCACCATTTCTTGTGGAAGCCTGCTTCTTCCCTTTTCCTTTCTTGCCTCCTGCCACCAGTGCTACATCCTCATCCTGCTCAAATGGCTCGGCTGCCCCTGACCTTTTCTGATCTCTATCTGAATGCAATCATCCCAAAACCTCTCCCATGTGGGAAGGGTCTCACTGTGCACAAACCCCATTAGCAAAGTTCATACATGAATGAGGGAGGCCATTCACTACAATTCGCACCAACTCAGTGGGTGGAATGTCCTCTCCAACTGCTGCCAACTCATCTCTCACATTAGTAATCTTTGTGAGATATCCAGCTGCACTATCATTGCCCATCTTAATGGTCTTCAGCTTCTCCTTCAGGACCATTTTCCGGTTCTCATTGGTACTCTGGTAGAGATTGGACAATGCTTTCCACATCTCATGGGCATTTCTCTTTCCTCTCACATGAGGAATGCAATGGTCTTTGACTCCGTCTAGAATCAGTCTCTTACCCTTGTTGTTCTTTTTATTATACTCAGCCAACTGAGTAGCATCAGTAGGCACAACAACGGGGTTCTGTGTGGTATGCACCATGATGTCCCAGACTTCTGCCTCCTCAAAGATACTCTGCATTCTCTCCTTCCAAACACTGTAATTTTTATGCCCATCTAGCTTATCCTCCACCCTCAATCCCAATGACATCCTGTTGTCCTAAAACTGAAAAATAGCACTGTTGTAGTAAAGATAAAACTGTTGTTTGTGAAAAATCAACTTGCTGGAATTTTCTGAGTGAAAAATCAGCAGGCTGTAATTTTCCTCCTTGTTGTCCCAAACTGCACTTCAACACTCAAGCTCTGATACCATGTAAAAGTCTCTCATTTCCCACCCCAATTTTCAGTTTCACCTTATTTCTCCAAAATAGTTAAATGCTCTTTCCCATATCCATACATTCAACAACTGAAAAATAAATTTTGCTAAAAACACAAATTTTGGAAATTTTACAGAATGCTGGAAAATGCAGAAATAAAAAATCAGCAGGTACAAACAGCCATTTAACACATTTAAACACAGTAATTTCTTTTCAAGGTGACCCTGGAAAAAACCCCTACAACTCTTGGGGAAAACCAGTTCGAGAGCTCCTTCTTATTTCTGAAAAAATGCTTTTTACAGTGAGAAATATTCAGCAAAAAATCAACAAGTACACTTTTACAGCTTATCTCGTTTTCCGTGCCTCACAGCCAACTGGAAAAAACTTGCAAACAACAATAAATTTTGTACGTCCTCCTCAATTTCTGTGCCAATTTTCAGCCTTAAATTCTGTTATACGGCCTGCCTAGAAAATCGTGCAAGCTGCCAGAAATTCTGTTGTACGATTTCCTCGATTTCTGTGCCGAAAACTATTGTACGGCCTCCTTGAAAATTTGATGTACGGCCTCCTTGAAAATTGTGCCAGCAAACTCAGATTTCTGCTCCTCGATTTCTGTGCAAACCACTGTACGGCCTCCTTGAAAATCGTGCCCAAAAATCTGCCTTTCACTTTATGCTAACTCAGCTGTACGGACTTGCTGGAATGCTGCCTTGGAATATGATCCAAGTTGCTACCTCCTTCTCCTCCCTGTCCAAAATTCTCCCTTGCTCTCTTGCTCTCCTTCTCCCAATCTTCTCATGAAAGAATGAATGACCTTTTCCTCCTTTTCCTCTTTAATCTAACCCTAAGTGACTTTTGGGTGATCCCTAAATCCAATGGCTGAAATAGATTGAGATCTAGGGCTGAGATTAAATGCTCATTTAAATCTCACTTTCTATTTTTTAATTCACCCCGCTTTAATAAAGACCCACTTAGTCATTTATTTCCAAAGTCACTTTTCCTTTCTAATTTTACATTGACTTTATTAAAGTCACTTTAAAATTAGACTTTATTAACTTTATCACTTAAAGTCACTTTTAAATTAGATTTGACTTTATAAAAATTATAAAGTCACTGTAGGAGAAAAATTAAATTCTTTTGGACACTTTTCCTAGGCCAAAGATCAAAGCCTTAGGGAACCACCTGTCCTCCGGTACCAAATTTCAACAAAAAATTCCTTGTGATATGAGACAATTTCATTGCAAATGGAGTAGGAAATTCACATAACCTGCCAGTAATGTTCTTTATTCTCCATATGGTATTGGTCACTTTGCTAGCTAGGGATTGTTTGTGGTGGAAGGTGATATTATTATCTCTTGTTGGAAAGCATGTGACATGGATATTTATGAACCATCTAGATTCCACTTAATCTAATAGTTTTTCTCTCAACCCCCAAGTTTCAATTTCAACCTTTATGCCCCTTCAAGATCAAAATCTATGATGTTGTTTAACCCTTTGATTTATGCATCTATAACTCCAAGTTTGTTCTCAACATCCTGAAACTTATTTGATGTGCAAATTTTTGTGAGAGTAAGGTGGATTGAGAGTGAGCCATAGCACCCACCCAAGGGGAGGGGGAACTTGTTCTAGTCTTATTCAATCAATTCCACAAGCTTTAAGAACTTGGGCCAATATGCATTGAACATGAAAGGTGAGGTCAGTTGTTTGTACTCACTACCCATCTAGAATTTTATAAGGAATTGGCTTGACCTACCTATCATCATGGATCTATATTTATCTACCATCTACAACAATGTCTCCTTGACCATAAACCTATCCAATCCCTTTCCAATGAACTAATCCCATACATTCACTAGCATAATGACTTAAAAAATACAATTAAAAAAGTCAACAATATGGTCCTCATTGTTGAAATATGTAACTAGGTTTGGTCTTCATAATGACATATGTAATCATGATTTTATGTATTTATTGTAAAGAGGAAAATAAATTTATTATTGACATTCTTGAGGCATGGGTTTCATGCTCAAGGGAAATTTATTTTTAGGTCAAGCACCCATTGAGTTCTTCTAGGGATTTTCATTTAGTCTACAAGTCAATTGAGTCATTGTCATGTATTGAAGACCCTTTTGGGCATGTTACATATTGTAAAGAAAAAAATATTTGAGTCAAACTAGAGTTAAAAGACCCTCTAAGACCTCGTCATAGTGCAAAGACAAATCAACCTTCAAGGAGATGTCGGCCTACTAGAAGAGGACAAGTCAACTCATTAGGGCTCTAGAAGAAGCCTATATATAAGTAACCTCGACCTCACTTGGAGAGCACTTACCAATCAATCAAAAAGTTCAATCAAGAAAGGATAGAGGACGAAAAAGAAGCCAAGATACTTAGCAAAGAAGAGGAAAAGGAAAAATAAAGTTTTGGACTGTTTTTAGGCTCAAATTGTTCACACGTGTGAGAGGAATAGGGCATCATCTACTACAGCAGAAATATAAATATTGCAGTCATCATCAAGAGCTGAGTTTTGGGTCAAGAAAGGTCTCCTTTGCAAGCCGAATTAACAAGGAAGATAAGATAAGTCAAGCGAAGGAGAAAGGAGACAAATTCATCCATCTTCTAGCCACACGTGTGAACTAGGGTTTCTGCAGCAGGGGCCGAGAATTGCAGGTCGAAGTTGCAGTCCAAGGTTGCAGGGTCGAAGTCTAAGAAGAAGGAGAAATTGCAGTTACAACAAGACAAGGTTGACTTGATTTGACTTTGCAAGAAGAAGAAAAGTTTTACTTGGTCTTGGAGGGGTCTTGGTCAAGGGTCATAGGTCTTGAAATTCATCAATTGAAGTTCTATAATGAGAGAAAAAAATTTGTGGGTTTTCCTCTCAATGGGAGAGGTTTTGGCCCTGGATGCTCACCTATATATTGTTTCCTCTTGTTCCATTGTTATTTATGATTTGGTAGTTGTTTGATGATAAAAACATTAATTATAATCAGTTGAAAGTAGAAAATAATTAATTAAAACAACATCACAAGCAGTTATCAAAGAAGAGAAATCATCTAATCCATTGCCCCTAGATTTCTCAACATGGTATCAGAGTTAAGGTGACAAGACAAGGAAAATTCAACTTGAAGAAGGATTATCAAAAGGAATATCAAGAAAGTCAAAGACATTAAAGAGGACATCAAAATCATCAAGAAGGTCTATTCTAAACATCATCTTGCAGAAATGATCTAATCAACATCAACAAGGACTACCTATCTCATCAAGGATCGTATAATCTAGAAGAAACATCAAGGAAAATGCCTCAAAGATTCTACTTTTAAGGACCCTACGTCCACACAATAAAATGAAGACTCTACATTTGAAGCACCTTGGGAAGGCTCCACATTTTACACTTCCATCCAAGGAAGAAAGAACAAGTTTTTCCATCATCATCAAATCCATCAAGGTGATCTCCCTCTCATTGAAGAAAGTATCACATTTCAAATCATACTTGAAGGAAGACATCTTCATCTTGAAGACATCTTATATTATCAACATCATCAATAAAGGCATCAATTTAAAGGAGTATCTTCACCTGACAAGTAAGTATTTTTATATCTATGTCTAAATCTATCAAAATGGCTTCATTCTGCAAGGAGAGCAATAAATTATTTGGGTCATCAAACTTCCTTGTATGGAAAAAGAGGACAGACTTGATCCTAATAGAGAATGAAGTTATTGAGCATGTCAATGGTAAAGTATCCAAACCATTTAAAGAGATAAATCAAGAATTATCAAAATATATGAAAGGGTAAATAAGGGCTCAAAGTATCCTTATATAATCCATCAAGGAATCCTCCTCCCCTTATGTAGCAAATTTGGAGACATCAAAATAAATTTATAATAAGCTATTAGAATTGTTCTCCATAAGCACTGCTGGAGAAATCATATCTTTGAGAATAGAGTTATACAAAATGAAGATATCAAAATAAGAATGAATACCCTCATAATTTATTAGGGCATCACAAATAAGAGACAAACTACAAGAGTTGGGGGAAATAATGTCTGATAAAGAAATGAACATCGTTGTGCTCAATGCACTACCGGAGGAATGGAGCAACTTTGTATCAAGAATCTATGGAAAGAAGGAAGCCACCCCATTAAATGAACTATGGTCATTATGTGAGATTGAAGAAACCAGGCTAAAGGCAAAAAGAGATGTAGGACCAAGCGAACAAGTTCAATCATTTTTTGCCATGGCTAGGAGAACAGAAAAGTTTGGGAAGTTTGGTCCTCAGAAAAAGAATAAGATTGATATGTCAAATATCTAACGCTATGACTATTAGGAATATGTGAATTTCAAGAGAGATTTTTTGAAATTCAAGAAGGACAACAAGAAAAGGAAAGAAATGAATGAATCACATGTCACCAAAGAAGTAAAAGAACCTGAGAAGAAGAAATCAAAGAAGGGGGAAGTGAAATATCTCTACTATGACTGAGATAATCTCCTTCACTTAACTCTTTTGAGTGTTTGTGAAAGATAGCTATTATGGTAGATAGCATTATGAGTATGATAGGATTCATCATATTAGGATATGGCATCATAGTAAATGCATACGAATGAAATAAAGTTATTATAGAAGCTTGAAAGGATAGTTGAAGTAGAAGTCTACATGTATGTAGCAGTCTTCATAGAAAGGAAGTAGCTCTTGGTAATCTCATTGAAAGCATAACTAGTATATATGGTTGAAATAAATTTATCTATCATGGTAGAAGATAAAAATAATTCATCATACATCATCATTATAAAGGAGCATTTGCAGGATGAGGATAATCAAGATCTTCCTTTGGAATCTTCATTAGAAGATTCACCTCTACTTAGAAGAAGAAAGTGTCTCGCTAATCATTCCACCTTGTGTTGATGGTATGGTGACAAAGGAGTGAAGCATGTAAAAATAGTTGAAGAAATTTTAAGCAAGGAAAGGAAGGTTTCGAAGTAATTCTAGATGACTAAAGGGAGAAAATAGGTATGTATATATTTAATAGATTAAGTCATGTCATCATATATTTGTAGATTGAATGGATAAATGCTCTATCTTATGAGCATGATCAAAGAAGAAGGATCTCTTCCTTTGGAAAGATGCCTGGAGGCATATTCCCTAGTTCACATATTGATAATATGAAGTCAACATAATATATACTCATATGGAATATGAGGTGGTTGACAAAGATTAAGGAACTATGCATAGAAGTTCCTAGGGGAAACATGTGAATAAAGGAAGAGGATTTTGTGAGAAATGCAACTATGGTCACATAAAATAAGATAAGTAATCAACATATGATGGCTAAAATAATTGGATGAGGACATCCCCATGGGAAGGTATGAAGACCTTGATAAAGTCTAAAAAAGAAGAATACCCTTGACATTGGAAATCTTGGAGATATGTTTATGAATGTGCAGGATGTTGATGTTGCAAACAAGTAGATGTCATGATGAAAGGCCATCATAAAAGGTAACTTTGATTTGATGTTCATTTTTATTTTTGAACAAAATCTAGTTGGGGTGATATAGGGCTACCGGAAGAGAGTTGTAGATGTCACCTACAACTAGTACTCATGGGAATGGATGGAAGATCTTGAAAGAAACATGACGTGGAAGAGGTAGCTATGTGAAGAAAAGCCAGATGTGGACTAAAAGATCACTTTTCGATGAAAAGAAGGATGACATGACTGATGGTTCAACCCTATGGTTTGTTGAAGGAAAGTGATGGATGGTTGATTCCCTAAGAAGAAAAACCTAGAAGGTGAAGGCTCCATAATTATAAATATAAAATTTATGACATCGAAAGGAAGGTCTCTACAGGAAACTGAAGGTACCATGATCTCCACCAAAGAGAAAAGAGTTGTTGTTGGAAACAAGTCCCTAGTTGAGAGAGAGCTTAGACAAGCCCCTGGATAAGAGGGAGATTAGGCATATTCCTTTTATAGGAATGAGTATATCTTCCCTAGTTGAGATGGAAAGATAGACAAATCATTATTGTCGTCATATTGTGGAGAAAGAATGGAGGATTGGGTAGGCACCTAAGACTAATTATGATACTCTTTGAGGATGAGGTAGGGCATCCAAGATAAGAGTAGTCGAAGAGGAAATTCCTTGAGGATGTGTTATTCCAAGATAGGAATTGTCCTAAAAGGACATACCCTGTGAACACTCAGGTGGAGTATGTGCCTTGAGAGACAATGATTATGGTGTTTGTCAGTCATTGGTCTCACCAGCATTGTGCTTTGATCTTGTGGAGAGAGAGAATTTTTAGTCAAGGCCTTGTTATGTAACAATTTTGTTTGGAATGATGAGATGCTCTGGAATAAGCTAAGGAAGTATCTTATGAGATGGCTTACCAATCTGACTCTTCTTATGAGAATTATGAATACCTTGTATGAATTATGAATACCTCCCTAGTTAAGAGGAAGAGTTGAAATACGTAACTAGGTTTGGTCTTCATAATGCCATATGTAATCATGATTTTATGTTTTTATTGTAAAGAGAAAAATAAATGTATTATTGTCATTATTGAGGCATGGGTTTCATGCTCAAGGGTGTTGGACGTTGGATAAACCAATGCTCCCTGTGGGTTTCACGACATGTACTTAACTGCCTCTCGTGGATCTGCTAACTCTTGCGATGCATTTGTTTACTAACACCTGTGGGTTTTCTGTAACTAAAATCATGATTCCAACAATTGGTATCATACCCAAAGTTCTCAAGTTCGAATCACACCCAGCTCGCGTCAGGGGAGGGAGATTGTTGGACATTAGATAAACCAGTGCTCCCCGAGTCTTTCACAGAATGTGCTTAACCTCCTCTCGTGGATCATTTAACTATGGTGATGTGTCTATTTAATAACACCTATGGGCTTTGGTGTAACGACAATCGTGATTCCAACAAAGGGAAATTTATTTTTAGGTCAAGAAACCATTGAGTGCTTCTAGGGCTTGTCATTTAGTCTACTAGTCAATTGATTCATTCTCCTGCATGGAAGATCCTTTTGGGCATGTTACATATTGTAAAGAAAATTTGTTTGAGTCAAATCTAGAGTTAAAAGACCCTCCAATACCTCATCATAGTGCAAATAAAAATTAACCTTCAAGGAGATGTCGAACTACTAGAAGAGGAAAAGCCAACTCACTAGGGCTTTAGAATAAGCCTATATATAAGTAAACTCAACCTCACTTGGAGAGAACTCACAAAT
Source organism: Pinus tabuliformis (assembly GCA_031772625.1). Taxonomy (NCBI): domain Eukaryota; kingdom Viridiplantae; phylum Streptophyta; class Pinopsida; order Pinales; family Pinaceae; genus Pinus; species Pinus tabuliformis. The sequence goes on along the minus strand of CM062817.1, from coordinate 1,240,738,165 downwards.
AAATCAAGAATTTTGATCAAGAAAGGATATAGAATGAAAAAGAAGACAAGATACTTAACAAAGAAGAGGAAAAGGAAAAACAAATTTTTGGACCTCTTTTGGGCTCAAATTGTTCACACGTGCGAGAGGAATAGGGAATCATCTACTGTAGCAAAAACATAAATATTGTAGTCATCATCAAGAGTTGATTTTTGGGTCAAGAAAGGTCTCCTTTGCAAGTTGAATTGATAAGGAAGAGAAGACAAATCAAGATAAGGAGAAAGGAGACAACGAATTCATCCATCTTCTAGCCACACATGTGAACTAAGGTTTCTACAGCAAGGATTGAGAATCGCAGGTCGAAGTTGCAGTCCAAGGTTGCAGGGTTGTAGTCTAAGAAGAAGGATAAATTGTAGCTACAACAAGACAAGGTTGACTTGGTTTGACTTTGCAAGAAGAAGTGAATTTTGACTTGGTCTTGGAGGGGTTTTGGTAAAGGGTCATAGGTCTTGGAATTCATCAATTGATTTCTTTTAAGAAGAGAATAGTTCCTATGGGTTTACCTCTCAATTGGAGAGGTTTCGGCCCTGGTTGATTGCCTATATCTTGTGTCCTATTATTTAATTTTTATTTATGATTTGGTAGTTTTTTGATGATGATAACATCAATTATAATCAAGTGAAAGAAGAAACTAATTAAGTTAAATAAATCCAAATCACAAGCAGTTATCAAAGAAGAGAATCATCTAATCTGTTTCACCTAGATTTCTCAACACTCATTGGCCTTCTTGCCCCATTTCTTCAACCCACTGAAAATAAGGTATGGATGACCCCCTATAATGAGGTTAGCATAGTATAATGGACCATTGTTGTGTAATGCTTCAAAAGAAAAATGTCTAATGTTTGAGGGTCCATACATGTTTATAAAATCCTTATAACATGGATACATTGATTTTCATGTCTTCTAATGAATAAATAATTAGATCTAGGGAATGGTTCCAACAAACCACCAAGCCCCTAGAGAGAAAAATGGCATTTGATTAAATAAGATTCCAATGGTCGAAATTATTAACACAAAGAATCAAGACAAGAGGAAATCAATATCATATTATCTTGGGTGAAAGTAAATCACATTTTTTAGAAATAATTAGTGACCCAAGGGACATTTTACAGGTCAATCCCAAGCCCCTCTAGTTTGTAGATAGTATGATCTAGTCTCTAGTCGATGTTGGACACCAAACTCACTAAGTCCATAGCTTTCCATCCCCAAATTGATGGCCAGACAGAGGTCTTCAATGGGATGATCGTACACTTTCTGCACATGTACAACTCAAAGTTCCATGCACATGGGATGAGAGCCTCCCCTATGTCCAACCCAGCTATAACCGACCTCTCCACAGCTCGACTGGCCATAGCCCTTTTCAGGTGGGCTTGGGTTCCAGCCACTATGTCCCATTGATGTGGCCATGCCATTTGCAACTACTCAAGCATATTCGTCTCATGTCCAGTCTGAAACCGATAAGGCAAACAGATTCATTGAGCACATCCAACATATCCACCAACAGGTCCACGACACTTTGGAGAAATCAAATTCCAAGTAAAAGCAACGACATGATCAACATCGGGTGCCACATAAGTTTCAAGTGGGAGACAAAGTTTGGTTGCATTTGCAAAAGGAACGCCTTACCAGAGCCTATCCTAAACTCAGACCAGTCTGATATGGTCCTTACACCATTACCAAGGTCGTGGGAGACAATGCATTTGAGCTTAGCATTCCCCCATTCCTTGGCTTGCACCTTGTGTTCAATGTGGACCACCTTCGACCATACTTCACATCATTGTGACACACATCAGACATTGCAGAACAGCTCACACCTCCAGAGTTAAATCCAGATTGCATGGAACAAGCCACAACTGATCAAATCATGGACACACAGAACAAGCACACTCACCAGCAGAAGATCCAACTATATCAAGTTGCCAAAGCAAGTCAACTCCTTCACCAGGGAATGTGGCTCACCAGGGACCAAGTTCAGCAGAAGTTTCCACATCTCATGGAGAAAATCAACGCAATGGGGACCATTGCTTCCTAAGGGAGGAGGAATGATCCAGGTGGATATTGGTGACCACCCTCCAATTCCACTTGGAACTCTACCATTGTTTCTTTCAGTTTTTCAGTTTCCTTAATTGTAGCATAATTTACTATTTTTAGCAATTTTTCGGGTCCTAAACTTCTGGAGCCGTTTTTAGGCCCTAATCGACCTTTTTTTGGCAATCTACCACCAACTATTTTTTGATAGAATCGTCTTTTTCGTCATATTTCTTGGAGAGATCTTTCCAACAGGGTATCATGCATGTCAAACGGAGATAATATGACTAAGTCACGACCCCAGGAATTTGGTTGTCCAACTGACCCCAATGGGGCCCATAAAATCTTAGTGTTACATCTCCTTGGGTTAGGGTTTTGGTTGTTTAGGGTTTGCTCTTATTGTTCAATAATAAAAATTCCCTTGAGCCTCATTGTAACGCAGCTCAGAGGCATGTAGCTGCCACATATCTTCTCAAAGATAAGCTACCATCGCCCGAGCTAGTCGTATTTCCATTCTATTTGTAAGCATATTTCAATATTTGATATTAATGAAATTAAGTGTTATTTCTACACCATCTTTGTATTTATGGTTATATCTGTAATTTGTTGCGTTCCTTTTTAAATCTGGATCACCACTACGCCTGATGCAAAGTATAGTGCATGAAGCTAGTCGTGTAAAGAATATAACACATACCCAACAATATCTCACTTGTTTTTTTCTTTGCACATGGGGGATCGCAGAAGCACATGATCAACAATGTAGGGAAATAATTATCATTGTTTTTCTACAGCTAGAGAACTTCTCAGTGCTCACATATTTTGTTAGTGAATATGTAACATTCTTAAACATGTCAACCTTCACTGATAGCACTTTTTTTCTTCAATCATATCTCTAACAAAATGATACTAAACATCAATATACTTTTTCTTAAGATTCTGTGTTGGTTTCTTTGATAGGAATATTGCACACTAACTGTCACAATTTACCTTACAGCTCATTGCACAAACCCAATACCTTAACACAATCTTTGTAACCCTATTGATTCCTTACTCCCATGAGTAATCACCATATATTCAAATTTTGTAGTTGAGAGTGCCACAACATATTGTCTCTTGATCATCTAATGGATTTCTCCTCTAAACAGGTTGAACACATACCCACTTGTATATTTTTGTGATACGGATCTCCAGCCTAGTCTACATCAACAAAACCATGCATGTCCAATACTTTGTCCAATCCTGGTCTTCCTAGATAGTGCAATCCATAGCCAGTAGTGCCACGAAAATGCTTGAAAACCCTCTTGAATGTTGTCTAATGCTCCTTTCCTTATTTTTTTACATATACCAACTTAGTACTCCCACAATCTCTAGAATAGTACAGATCATTGCATGTATCAAAATTCCAATTGCACTAGCATATGGAACATGATACGTCCACTTGCTCTTTCTGTGCCTTGGGACATTGAACTGTGAATAATTTTACACCTACAAGATTAGGCACCTTTACTGATTTTTATCCCTACTTATATACAATATTCTCTCAACATAATTCCTCTTATTTAACTAGAGTATCTTATTTTCTCAATATCTTCTAATTTCCATACCCAAAATGAAATTTGTAGCATTGAGATATTTCATGTAAAATTTAAATGACAACTAAGTTTTCACTTCCCAGATGATTTCCTAGTTTGATTTCCACTCAGCAATATTGTTGGCATTATGATTGATGGGTTGTCCTTCATGGAAACCTACTTGATGATTTGTCCTTTGATGGCAACCTACTTGATGAAGATGTCAACATGATGTGTCTACAAATGTGACAAAGAGTTTGATCAAAGGCATAACAGTTCAGAGACAGAGAAATGATAAAGATGAAGTTTGAAGAAGTATACACAAGTTCTATGAAGCAAAGCCACGTACACACGCAGGTATGAAGAAGCAAAGGCGCGTATAGTTTCCGCACCATGGTATTCTAAATACCAAGGGTCCTTACCATGGTATTTCCCTATGGTATTGAGCCCAACAATGAATGTTTTGATCCCGTCTAAGAAAACCATCAGCTGGATTATGGTTTTGACCTGTGGTTTTGGATAAGGGCTAAGATATATAAGGATATGAAGATCAAAGTGGTAGTGGTGTGCAAGTGATGAATATTTTATGAAGAGTTATATTTGAAGCAAATATACATGTAATGGGTTGTTGATGTTTCTCTTGATCTAAACCTAAGTACGCACCAAGGAATTTGATGATGGATCAGATCCAATAAATCTGAGATGAAAGGGTATGTTTGAAGTTTTTTGTTGTAACGAAGGTTTAAGTTAGAAACTATAGATCTGCACGAGGGTTATATAGCCTGCAAGACACGTACACACTCGAGTGTGACACTGGTAACTCATGTGTATTTCCTGATCTATACATAGGTTTTTTTTCCTAAAAAGTGTCTATACACGCAAATATGCTTTGAGGAAAGCACATACATAAACTAGGGTTTTGATGGAAATGATGTATGATCAGTTTAATTAGTCTTGTTGTATTTTTGTTGTATGTCAGTGAAGACTTCTTGATGATCTTGGCTCAATATTAGTGTTTAAAATATGAATGGACTTATTGAGGAATGATGAAGATACTTGTTGTTTGTGATTGAAGTTTAGTGAAGGTTCTTTTATTGTTTTAGAATGATGAAGTGGATTTGTTTATGATTACGTATTTAGTTCAAGTGGTAGTGGTTCAGTTTTCAGGATTCAATGGTTTAAGATATATACGTGGGTATGCTTCATGTAAAGCACATACACATGTGTGTTTTCTACTATAAAGTGGAATATATATTTTGATATATGGTAGATCAGGGTGTGCATCACAGAATATAGTTTCTACGATGTGTGGTATGTTGATTGGTATTCCGGTTACAATGTTTTGATTGTTCTAGTTGTTTAAGTTGATTGATTTGGGTTTCAGTTGATTGGGCTTCTTCAGCAATTGGTTGGTTCTGTTGGTTTAGTGATTAGTTGATTCAATGGTTGATTTACAGTGATAAGTTTTAGTTTTGATGATTGGTTTTGGGCTTAAATATTGGTGGTGGGTCTAGTCTGAAAATTTGATGAAACGTGACCTACAAATTATGATGTGTTGTAGCAAGTGGATCCATTATGAAAATTTATGAAATTTGGTCCACGAAGGTGTTGAAGGTTGGAGCCTTTAGTGAGGGAGTCGAATCTTCCTTCCAGTGGTAGCTGGTAAATCAGATCAGGGGGTTGGAGCTCCCTGTGGGTGTTGTAGACTGAGTGAAGGTTGTAGCCTTCTGCACGTGGGTGCCTACGTGCTGGGATGAGTTTGTGCCAATACAATATTGTAAGAAGTTTTTCTTTATATTAAAAAGAAGACAAAGACAAAAGCAGCGGTGGTTTTTTCCCACATTAGGTTTCCACCTTGAATCCCGGTGTTCATGTGTGTTGCTTATGTATGATGGTTTATTTTGTTCTTACGGATCATAGTTATTATTTATATAATGTTGAATGAAGTATTGATGAACTGGCTTAATATAAATAGAAGGTGAATTAACAGGAATATGTGTGTGTGTGTGTGTGTGTGTTTTGGTGGATATACGCTAGTTGTATGAATAACAGAGGCGTACAGATGCGAGTTCCCTTTAGTAAAGTCGCGTATAGAAATTAGGATATGGAATTGAAAAGTTTAATTGTTTGGAAATACTGATTCACCCCCCCCCCCCCGCCCCCCATTATTTTTCCCAACAATTGGTATCAAAGCAGGTCCTTTAGCAGAAGCTTGATCACTTGAAGGAGATCCATCAATATGAGTAGTCATGAAGGAGTATTTTCTATCAAACCTCCTATATTTAATGAAACTAACTTATTCTTTTGGAAATTTAGGATGAGAGAATACTTGTAGGAACTAGGAGCTGATGTATGGGAAATCGTTGAAAGTGGATATCAATATCCAACCTCTATTCCTTTAGATACTACAGGAAAGAAACAGTATGAAACCAATGCAAAAGTTGTAAATGCCATCTTGGGAAGTCTAGTCGAGTCTGAGTTTGTGAAGGTAATGCAGTTGAACACAGCAAAGGGAATGTGGGATAATATTATCCAAAGTTATGAGGGCAACACCAAGGTAAAAAGTTCTAAACTTCAAACATTCAGAATACAGTATGAGACATTGAAAATGCATAATGATGAAAGCATTGCAGCATTTTTTCTTAGAGTAGATGAAATTGTTAATTCCATGAGAAATCTTGGTGAAGAAATAAAAGATGCTACTATTGTTGAAAATATTTTGAGATCTCTAACTCTGAAGTTCGACTCCAAAGTCTCTTCTATTGAAGAAATGCAGGATCTAAAAAGTCTCACACTTGATCAACTCCATGGAATATTGACAGCATTTGAGATGAGGAAATGTGGTCCTTCAGACATGAGAGAAGCAACCTTCAAAGCTACTGCAAAAGGAAAAGAAAAGGAAGAATCAAGTTATGTATTAGAAGAAGAAGAGGAAAACTTCATAAAGAAACTCCAAGTGGGTACTGGAAGATTCAGAGGTAAGCTTCCTTTCAAATGTTTTTCTTGTGGTAGAGTTGGTCATTATGTTGCTAAGTGTCCCTATAGAGAAAATCAAGAGAAAGGAAAAGAAGCTGCAAAAATAAATAGGAAGAGGTTTGAAAACAAGAGAATTTTTTATACACATGAAGACAATGATGGTCTTTCAAATGGTGAAGAAGGTGAGTCTGATCAAGATTGTCACTTACTTATGGAATTTGAAGATAAAAGTAGTAATGAGTTTGATGGCCTAGAAGAAAAGGGTACTTTTATTGAAAACTTTGACAGGAATATATCAGATGCAGTAACAGTTACATATTTTTTGAATTAGAAGTCGGAGAACCCACAGTATTAACCATTTCTTTAATCAACGTTTCGAATCCCAATCGGGATCCATCATTAGGACAAACTTGAATGAAGAAAGAAGAAGAGCTCTAATGAGGGTTTAAATAGTTTTAAACCCTCATTAGAGCTCTTCTTCTTTCTTCATTCAAGTTTGTCCTGATGATGGATCCCGATTGGGATTCGAAACATTGATTAAAGAAATGGTTAATACTGTGGGTTCTCCGGCTTCTAATTCAAAAGATGTAAATCACAGAGGTCTTAAATCTAGGAACAGTTACATATGTGATAAAATATTCAAGTTTGAGAATAACCTGCTTTCTATTGATCAAGAATAAAGAAGACGAAGCATCATCAGGTATGGGTCTTTGTTCAAAATGTGATCCATTTTCTTGTCTATGCAACAATGATATTGATGATGATAGTGAAATCATTGAGCTCTCACTTATGGGTAAAAGTGAAAGCAATCACTCTAAAGAGAAAACAGATTCAAAAATGATGCCTCTAGAAGCAACAGATCAAGGCAAGTTAGGATCAATCAACAATGCATATGTACCTACGCTAAGCGAAGATAATTATCGACAATGGAAAGAAAATATGAAGTATAATCTAATGAATCTTGTTGTCTACTATCTAGTGTGCAATGGTTACACCAAGTTTCCTCCATCAGACAAGGAAGTGTAAAGGAACAGTAAGGATTTGAGTAACATCTTTTGTAATATATATGATTCAATATTGAATAAGGGTATGCATTATACTATTGCAAATCAATTGTGGGATAAGCTATAAGCAATACATGAAGAAGTCCCAAAGGAATATTTCTTAGGTAATCCTATATCTAACAATGTGTCCAAAATGACAGATGGAGTTGTTGATTCAAAAGAAGACAGGTTAGAAGAATTTTTTTATCTTAGAACAAAACTTGATCTTTCTTTGAAAAAATTGTTAATCTTAAAGATAAGTTGCAGGCTTATGATAACAAGGATCATGCTGGTATGGTGTCTAACCAATATTGTGAAGGTCTTGAAGCTGAGGTCATCTCTCTAAAAGTGGATCTTGAAAAATCAAATAAGTGAAATGAAGAACTACTTCAAGCATTTGAAGAACAAGAAAATGGGTCGAAATAAGAGATTCTCAAATTAAAATAGAAAATGGAGGAAAGAAGGAAGGTTGAAGAAATGGTATATAGAAAAGGAAAAGCAATATTAGGTTGAGGTAAACATCCTAAAAGGTAAATTAGAATAAAAAAATAAACATTTGTGATTTCAATATAGTACTAAGATTTTGGATAATATTCTTAGTAGTCAAGGTCTCCTGTCATCAAATATCGTCTTGGTTTTCATGAAACTATTAAAGGAGAATCTAGTTCAAACCCTGAGGTAAGAAATTCTCATGCAAAATCAAAAATTTTCAACAAAGAGATAAGAAGTCAACCTCATCAACAACCTAGGAAAGAAAATCTTCAAAGGAAATCATTTACTCCTAACTATAGAAGCGTTAATCGATTTTCTCCTCTAATCAATAATGTTGAATTTTCTATATGTCATAGTTATGGTCACATTGCAGCCAACTACAGAAGTAGAATGTTTCAAGCTAATAACTACCTCCCAGGAAGATCATCATCTTCTAGGTATTTTTTGGGATATTTTTTTCTTGCAATATGTTTGGTCACAAAACCATTGATTCCAATAGAAGGAATATAAAACATATAAGATATTATTCTTGTAACAATTTGGGCATGTAGCAAAAGAACGCAAGAACAAGTCTATGGATCGTCGCAGACAACATGGTAAGAAACCATAAGAGAATGTTAGAAGACCTAAAAATATGGATCCACCAACATTTTTCATAATCAGTAGAAATCGGAAGAACGGATAAGGTGTGGTCTTTCTCTCTTCTCATTTAAAGATGAAGATGAATGGTACATAGATAGTGGATGCTCTCATCACATGACTGGAGATAAGAGTAAAATGGAGTCTCAAGAAAAAACGACATGGTAATGTTATTCTTGGAAGTAATGTTTCAGAAAAAAGTTGTAAGACAAGGTAAAGCCATAATTAATAAAACTAGAGGGGCAATTGATGCTTTATTAGTTCAAGGGCTAAAGCGGAATATTCTAAGCGTAAGTCAAATGGAAGATAAGGGAAATATAATTTTGTTTACATCAACCAAGTCCAAGGTTATGAATGAATTAATTGGAAAAGTCATATCAAGGTCATATATAAAGCCAAACAAATTATATGTATTTCAAGAATAGAATTCTCATAAATATGAGAAAGATTCAAGTTCATATTAAAAGAATATGGTGCATATTGCAGTCCCTTATTATTAAATGAATATTTCTAACAGTGACTGCAGAAGTGGTGAGAGGTACTTGACCTCATGAAAACAAAATATGATTATTAGGTCCTCATAATCAGTGATGTGTAATCTCAGGGGGAGTAATACATGTTTGTCTTGATGATGATTCCCATGGTTGTTTTTATTTTCATGTTGCTTATACTACTGACAATGCCTTTGGTGTAGTAACAGTGAACAGGTACAGACAGAACAGACTCAAGGGGAGTTGAAGGTGTGAAATTTTAGTATTTCACTTTCTATACATGGATCCTATAAAAACAAGTCGCATATATACGCGAGTTCTGAACCAAATAGTCACATATATATTGGTATGATGAAGAAACAAGCTCCAATTTTGCTTACTAGTTCTAGAATTGGTTAAGTATAGTCTGCAGAGATGACACACTTTCAGTGGGAGAATTTCATATGCTTCTAATAATGTAGTGTTGGCATTATGATGCTTATCAAGAGTGATGCTACTTATGATTGTTGAAATTTTTATTTAATGATGAAGAAGTGCATGTTGTTATTCATGTTGTTGACAGATGCTTATAGTGCATATCATATATGGTGTATAGTTGTTGGTGACTATCATGGTCTTATTGAGGTCTTTGGTCTTGGTTATGAATATAATATATATCATTTGATTTAAATTTCATGTAAATACCTATGATGTACTCATTTTCAAATTCAATCATGTATGGACTGTTATGGTCAAGTCCTTTTAGGCATGTGATGTAATTTGTAACCCCACTGTGATTGGGAAGTTGATGTAATAATGATGTCAAATATGTAAATCCACTATGATTGGGTGATTGATGTAAGTTTGAGTCCTTTATGATAGGACAAGTCATATGAGTCATAGATTCATGTACTTCATAGTACATCCTTCATAAATTTTAGCATGTCCTCAGTGGGAGCGTGGTCAGTGTTCATACTTGGCAGTTCATATCTATGGAAGCCTTTATTCAGCATTGGTCATCCCTTTTCCCTTAATGCCAAAGGGGGAGAGTAACTTAGTGTTTGAAAATCTTGGTGCTTATCTTGATTTGTTTTACAGGTATCTACAAGTGGTGGTGACCAAACACCAAAGTGGTAGTCATCAAGTCCAAAGGGGGAGATTATCGGCATTATCACTGATGGGTTGTCTTTCATGGAAACCAACTTGATGAGTTTGCTTTTGATGGAAACCTACTTGATGAAGATGTCAACAGGATTTTTCTATAGATGTGACAAAGAGTTTGATCAAAGGCATAACATTTTAGAGACAGAGAAATGATAAAGATGAAGTTTGAAGAAGTATACGTAGGTTTTATGAAGCAAATTTGCTTACACACACAGGTATGAAGAAGCAAAGGCGTGTACGGTTTCTGCACCAAGGTATTCTAAATACCAAGGGTCCTTACCATGGTATTTACCTATGGTATTGAGCCCAGCAATGGATGTTTTGATCCCATCTAAGAAAACCATCAGCTGGAGGATGGTTTTGACCTGTGGTTTTGGATAAGGGCTAAGATATATATGGAGATGAAGATCAAAGTGGTAGTGGTGTGCAAGTGATGAATATTTTATGAAGAGATATATATTAATAAATATGCATGTAATGGGTTGTTGATGTTTTTCTTGATCTAAAACTAAGTACGCACCCAAGAATTTGATAATGGGTCAGATCCAATAGTTCTGAGATGACAATCTTGATTATGAGGAAATTTGATTTGTGTTGATAGTGACTTGACACATGATTTTTTTGTGTATGCAGAGATATGGGTATGTCTGATGTTTTGTGTTGTAGCGAAGGTTTGAGTCAGAAATTGCAGATATGTATGCAAGTTTTATAGCCTTTTTGACGGTGTTGGACCCGCCAACATGTCAGGGGATCTCCCTGGTAAGAATTCCCAAATAAACCTCAAATTGTTTGGAGTAGGAGTCCCAGTAGTGGGTAGTAAATTTATGCCTTGACTGCGATAGCAGGGAAGTGTGATATCTTTGTCAGAAGCAAGTGTGTGACCTTGCGGCAAGTCAAGTGAGATGCATGGGTGTTCTAACACACAGAGGGGGGAAAGGAAATGTGCTCCTTATAAGCATGTAATAGTACGCAGCTTGAATGGAACACGTGAGCTAAATGACATCACAAGTTGCAAAGGAAAGTAGTTGACAATCCAAAGTGACGGGTTAAACCAATAGCACGACTTCAACAAGATTCATACAATTGTATACAAAATAGTTTATACACAATTACGTAAGTTAAGTAACATACATTGCTAAAGCAACCAGAATAGTCCAACTGCAATAACAACATATGCATGAAAATGTGTTGGCTCTATTATATATATAAAACGTGAAAGTTTCATCTATTATTGATAGCCACTAGCCCCAATAGTGGAACATTACCGTCAACACCTCCTACTCCTCCAAAGATATGTACTCTCTATATTGTGGAGAAGCCAAGGCTCATCACAATACTCTCCAAGCCCTCTGTAAGCAATTCTTAGCCAAAATCTTTGCTCCCCAAAAGCCTATTTTATGACTTATGAGGTTCTATTTATAATAAAGGGTGGGTTGACCCTTACATTCCCCTTTGTGACTCTTGGACTACCCTCATGACTCTTCAACTTCATTACATATAAATATTTACATTACATATGATTATTTGCATTCCACTAATGACACTTGGAATTTCACTTTACATCATTTTTACAATAACAATACATTTTTCACATATACCCATGTGGGAAAAAAATAGGCTTGAGTCAGCCAAATAAGACGACACTAAGACTCTGACGGTTGTGGAAAGACCAAATCGTCAACATCCTATATGTGATATTCGTTGATGAACTAATGCCAAGCTTGGTAGTGCGTAATGGTGTCTACGTACTGTTTGATGATAGCTTTCTGGAAACGAACTCTTGTCTCCATCGCTTCCGGGTTCCTCTCTCTTACTGGTTGCCTACAATTCATTAGCCATGTGCTCACTTTTTGCTATCAATAACTTCACACTTGAGCTCATGGCTTCAGCATAAGCCTTCGTAGCATTAGCCAAGGTATCTAGATGTCTTCACACATTTGACACAATCACCCATTCTTCAAAGTGTGAAGGTAATGCATGCTTATCCGAGATGTGCACTTTACGTGCATGTACAATTCTTTGTTGTGACTCGTCAAAGGCTATGTTGTGCACATTTGTTCTCGAATCATCCTCAAGGAGAATAGTCTCTCCTTTTTCATTTGGGACTTGCTCTGTTGTTGGAGCTAGTGAAGCCAGTGGGGTGACCTTGGTTTCTTTTGGCATGAGTTCAGTGCCCTGATTCTGTTCTAGTTGTACCATCTTTGTGTCCATCAGTTCTACTATTTGTTCATCCTATTGAGAAAGTTCATGTTCCTGCGCCTGCTCACCCTGTTGATCATATGTTTCTATTTGATCTGATTATTCAACCTATATCAGTGCAGTTTGCACTATATGAGCGCCTTGTACTTCTTGTTGTTCCTATTGTGCTTCCTTCTCTCTTTTGCGCAACTCTTTCTTCTTTGAACTTTTGCTCTACTTCCTAAAACTTCTTTTATGTCTCTTCCAGTATTTCCTTATCTCTTTTTTTCTGCACTCCTCTCCTGTTGTGTTGTTGCCTCTTTTCTTCTATCTCCAAAGCTACTCTCTCAATAAGTGGATCTTCCTTAAACTTGTAGCTTTGCTCTGCCTCTATGCTTTCAAAAATATTCCTCTTGCCTTTGTCTTGTGTAGGTTTTCTACTTGTTGTTGTTGTTATTGCTGCTCCCTATGGTGTTGTTTCCTTGAGTGTTGCTAGCCACTCTACTGCCATGTTGACCAGTTCATTGAGCTTAGAGGAGTTATAGCAATATCTCCAAGGGTTTTCGTCTAGCCAATGACATGCCCCGTGGATCTAAAGATAGTACACCCTCGTACAGTGGTCCCTGCATAATCCATGCGGATCATACGGATTGAAACTCTTGGTGCTGAAATTAAACTTCTTGAAGTCCTCAACCTCGGCATCTGCTTCTTTCAAACTCTGGATCGCGTACAACCCAATTCACAAAGGAAGCATAGGCCATGGTGCCTTCTTCTTCCTATCTAGTCTAGCTGATAACCTTGTTGAGATGTGGTATGCCACCTCCTGCATGACCAGCTTGTCTGTGGCAAACTTCAGCAACAAATGCGGAGCCTTCTCCTTATTGTACATCCTAATGAAGGTATCATCGGGTGAGGCATACCAATCTGCAATGTTCAGCAACGCCTCCATTGTTTCCTGGGACATCCAAGACGGATCTTATTCAAAGATCATCATGTACATAGGGGCAATGAAGTGGTCAGATAGTCTAGCCATGACTCCTCGGTAGTTGCACTCTGAGAGCAACTTGCAATATATGTTCACAACATTCTCTAATGGTGTCCATGCCCAACCCATGCCAGGAAACTATTGACGGGCACATATTGCATCGAGAAAGTAGGAAGACATGAAGAATCTTGCTTGTTGATCCTTGGGAAGATTCTGGGCATTCGATACATGCACTTTTAGCTGAAGAGCCAAATTTTCAAACCAGTTGAAAGGATTTCCTTCACTTGCCAGTTGATCCAATAGAACTGCCATACTTTGTGGGAAGGTCTCCATACTCTCTTGGCCATATAAGAGACATGTGAAGATGACCAAGAGTTGGTAAGGCTTCCTGAGTGTATTTGTCTTGTATATCTAGTTGGGTGTCATCCTAAATTTTGATGGCTCCCTTACCTAATGCTTCAAGATGTCTCTTGTGTTCACGCTATTGTTGGGAGTGTAGAACGGTGCATCCATCATGTTCACCGGTTGCGGAAAATGATATATATGTTGATAACCTTTCGCCCTGGAGATAGAAATCTCTACTCCACTAACACTGCTCAATATCATTGTCTCAAGATCAGTGTGTGAGACAATCCAGTGGATCATGTATGCGCATGGGAAAGTGGGGTACCTAAATGCAACCGTGTACAATCTTGACTTATGAATGTTGAGTCCTTTATATTTTCCTCAAAATTGCCTGCGAATATAGTGTTGATGTCTTTCCATGTGATCTTGATATCTTTTTCAATGAATAGATGTGTGTCTGCATAAACGGGTAAGCTCATAGACACTTTCTCAACCACATCTCTAGTACTGCTTTCAACTATGTCCTTTGATCCATCTCTCTTGGAGGCCATGTTACCTGTACTAGTGAGAAGTTGCTCAAGACCTGTTGCACCTAGAGATAGAGAAGACACTCATGACAAGTCAATGTCAGCAAAAAAATAGAAAGCAACTTGGGAATCCATCATGCAGTGAACTAGGTGAATTCTGGGCAATATTGTGCAATATTAACTCTGAGAGGCTAGGATATTTTCATCTAGAACTGTGCATTGTGAAATCCTAGCTGCAAGTGAGGCCTACTGAACTATGGACTGGAAATGTGCAATGCACAGTTTAGTCTAGCTAGATTGTTGGCTGGAACTGTGCATTGTGCAGTCCCAGTGGGTAGGACTAGGCACTATCTCCCAAGATTGTGCAGAGCATAGCTGGGAGCCAGTGTCAGGTATCCTCTGTGCAATTCCTGGAGGTAAGGCAGAGCCTTGACTTCCAGGAATGCGCAGTGCATGCCGGGAGAAGCAAGATCTGGGCCAAGGCAGCCCATATCTGCCCAAGGTCAACCTGAAAACAAGAATGATTGATGAGTGTGAAAAGATGGTGCATATCTAATTGAATAAACATGTGTGGAATCCAAGCTAGTGCAGAAACCAGTCAAACGGAAAAACAACGCAGCTCATGAAGAGAGTCGCCGCAACGAGGACTATTAGTGCATAAACAAGGTTATGCATGCGACACTAAGGAAATGCAATGAAAAACTTCAAACAACACTTCTACAAGTTAAAATACATTGAAACGCCAGTGGAAATTCAATAAAACATGGAAAACAGCACTCCCACAATCCAAGAAATCAAAAGCAACAGAAAAAACGGAAAAGACATGAAAATAAAAACTTACACAGAAAAGTTGTGCCTACTGTGTCGAAGGTTCCTAGATGCCTCGGGAATGCCAAAGCTCCAACATCGACTATAAAGAATGAGATTTGGGGCATCCATTAAATAAATTTGTTAGATTTAGGGTTTATGATGCACATGCCACAAATCTAGGAAAAAGTGACACTTGGTGGGAAGTTTCTAAAATTGATTTTGCATGTAACTCCCAGTGCTAAAAATAGATCCCTAAAATCTAGGGATGCTTTTTTACTCTCTTTTTTTTTTATTTTAGGAAAAGTTTCCATGCATGCAAGGAAGAATTGCATTGTTCTAGAGGGAACCAGGCAACCTACCGGCACATGCAACAGACAACCACTGAAGGGAAGCTTCTACATTGTTTCTAGTTGAGTGGCTTCAGCTGTCTCACAAGTTCTAGGAAATTTCCTAGAGAAAGGTTGGCTGCCTGAGAGGTCAGCATAGTTTGGAGCCATAGCTCACTATCGGGGTGGTCTGCATAGTTTTCTAGAGCAAGGTTGGGTTGCCTACTCTGTGCAATTTCTGAGAGCAAGTTTGTTGGCTTGCTTTGTGCAGTTTTCTAGAGTAAGGTTGGTTACCTGCTCTGCGCAATTTCTGTGTGCAAGGTCGCTGTTGGGTTTTTTTGCATAATTCCTGGGAGAAAGACAAACTTCCTTCTAGGATTACGCAATTTCCTAGACAACACAAAGACCATATGTGAACCAAGTTGTTGGGTCAGCTTGTGGTTAGTCGACAGAACAAGTAAGTGAACACAATTTGTTAAGCAAAAGATAAAATCAAATGAAACACAAGTACATAAGAAGTACAAGATATCTACTAATATTTCGAGGAGGAAGGCTCCAAAACGAAGCGAAGCAAAGATTTTGGAGGGTGGTTATAGTCGCTACAACATTTGTGACACCTTGGTAGAACTACAGCTCTCTATATGGACCTTGTTTCATGTAAAGCGAGTCTAAGTCCTCCGGAACTATTGTTCGATTCTATGATCATCATGGCTTCAGCACTAAGCTTAAGTTAAAGATACAGTCCCTGTCGTTCTTCTAATCTTCATCACACATACCAAGCCAAGTCAACTGAGTTGTTTCGATTGGGGATAAGGGGTATATTGGTGCACAAGTAATATAAATTTTAGAGTCTTAGTTTCATCTCTGGTGTTTCTCTGTTGCCAGTAGGCCTAGATAGTACCCCGGCAGAGTCACGGAAGGACAAAATCATCGCTCTGCTACCAGCGAGCCTGTTCATTACCTTGGTGGATTTACTTTCATCACCTCTCTGTGTAGGAAGCATTTATATTCTTTCGCCTTATTTGTTTTTTTCTTTTTCCATTTTTTTCAAAGAACTCTGCATAGGAACTTATTTATTTTCATGAGGTGGAAGAAGGATCCCGACTTATTCAATGAAGAAGAGGTTTCCCCTTTAGAGAATTATTTTATACATACCTCTAACATACTTGTTAACTTTTTCCCCCTCACCTTACTCTAATTGACTGAGATGACAAGGGTTAACCCAAAAAATCATCTAGAGTAGGCGGTACTAGTTAAAAGTGCAAGCGTTGTGTTTTCACCAAGACTCACTCTAAACATAACATATTTTCCATAAGTGTATCATCGACTGAAGAAAACAATCTCTTCATAAAGAGAGAGGACAACAGATAACCAAGAGTTGATAGTTGTACAAGTTCTCTTATACTTCATCTTGCTTGTCTCAAGCGCCAAACACAGTTTCAAGCGAAGTTAAACCTATGGGTACATAGCAAGAAAACAAAATGAACGAGAAAAGAATAGAAGTAAACGAAAGCAAAACATGAAACCAAAGAAAAACATGCAAGAAAAGAAAACAAGAAAGCAAGGCAAACAAGAAAGAAAACACTACTCCTACTCCTAAACTAAACAGCGCATGGGCCCATTCACATAAAGTGATATTTCCAATGCAGCCACATGTGCATTGGTTGACCCATGTTGGTGAAGGTCTGGTTAACAAGAAAGATAAGCATGTAAACTAGCAAACAAGAAATATAAAACAGTGAAGACCAACATGCTCCAAGTTTAAAAGCGTCCATAGAAAAGAAATGAGTAGAAATGCAAGGTAAGCATTATGCGGATATATCATGGTGATGCAATGCAACACACTCTGCGCAAATGATAAGCATGCACACTCTTTTGACCATGACAAAAGAGTAAAAATTAAAAAGGAAAACAATTTACGTTTCGCAAGAGTGCTCGTTGTGTATCATTCCTCCAATGCATGAGCACTGGAATCATGTGATTCAGGTGGAGGATGTGAAATATGTGAACTGGATTAATCTTCAATGTAAACAAGAGAGTTTTGAGGAGCCTTGGTTGTTTCAATAAATTTCTGATCTCAAGTGGAATTAACCTCAAGATAGTGAGGACCTGACATAACCATCGGCTCGGGCTGAAGTGCCTCGACATCTTGCGGGGTTTCCACTTCATCAAAAGGTATATCATCAAATGTTGGTGGCTTAGAAAGATCAACAGTGAATGAATCAACATCATGATCGAATGAAGTAAAGAGATCCATTAGGGAAAATTTGAGGTCTAAAATGGGACTCCTAAGGAAATTATAAAATAATAGTGGAAATAATAAAATAATATTAGATTACATCATCAAATTTTAGAGGGAAAAAAGAAAAAACTATTTTTTCAACTCGTATTTTCAACTTATCTCTCCATGGGTTTACTCAAATTTCGAGTGAAAACACTCGTTGCATGTAAAATTTGATTCCTCATCCAAGGAGTACCCATGTTTCATACTTTCAATGGCCCTACTACACGAAAAATGGGAAATACATGAAAAATGTGATTGCAATCACGTTTTGTCATGTATTTCTCATTTTTCATGTAGTAGGGTCCATCAAAAGTATGTAACATGCATACTCCTTGGATGACGAATTAAATTTTTCATCCAACGGGTAATCCCCCTCAAAATTTGAGTAAAACCTTAGGGAGATAAGTTCAAAATACGAGTTGAAAAAGTAGTTTTATTATTTTATTATTTTTTAATCTTTTTGCTTTTCTACTCCAAAAATGGTGAATCATCGCCCATGGTTGACATCATCATCTTGAATCCTATTGGTTCTTATAAAATTTATTTTGGTTGTACATTTCTTAGAAGGCCCATTTAGACCTCAAAATTCCCCTAATGACAACAACCACAATCAAAAAATTTGATATGTTCATTGGCGCCCTCATGATCTAATGAATCATACAAAGGGGTTGATGAAAAACAAGAATCTTCACCCTCTGAGTCTCCGGAAACAAAAGATGATAGATTGGGAGGATTTAGAAAGAAATATGTGTCCTCTTTGCAATGCAATGCAATGACGTACTGACATTCGGTGTGTTCTATGAATGAGAGGAAGTAGAAACATCTAGTGATGAGTTTTCACAAGGAAAATCAAAAATGGTAGAATCACAAAAAATGTCAGGAAATAGCAATGAGGTGCAAACAGAAGGAGTTCATCCTTCACTATGAGTTCTTCTTCATATTCCCACACATACTCATCATAAAAGACAGCGTAGGTTGGTTTCTCAATACCAACTCCATCAACAACTTGATCCTTGGGAATAACAAATGTGGAGTTTGGAATGGGAGAACATAACACAATACAATCCAAAGGATCCAAGGAACCAGAGGATGGAGGTTGATAAGATAAGACAATGTCACAACCAACCATCTTGCAATCCAAATCTGCACAGACATCCAGAGCAGTTGGGTGGGAGGATGTGATGGTTCAACAGATGATCCAGGTGGATATTGGTGGCCACCTACCAAGTCCACCTAGACCCCCACCATTGTGTCTCTCAGTATTTTCAGTTTCCTTAATTGTAGCACAACTTACTATTTTTAGCCGTTTTTCGGGTCCTGAACTTCCAGAGCCGTTTTGAGGCCCTAAACGACGTTTTTTGGGAAATCTGGGGCAACATGGGTCCATTGACCGATGTTTCCTCCCAAAGTGGCAGTGCTCAGATAGATATTTCTAACGATCTATTGTACGCGTCAAATGGAGATCGTATGCCAAAGTTACAACCCTGGGAAGTTGGTGTACCAATTTACCCAAACGGGGCCCACAGTTTGGCGTTTCATCTTCTAGGGTTAGGTTTTGGAATGTTAAGGGTTTTCCATTGTTTCTCAACAATAAATAGGCCTTTGAGCCTCATTGTAACACAGTTCAGAGGCATGTAGCCACCACATCTCTTCTCAGAGATAAGCTACCATCGCCCTAGCTGGTTTATTTCCATTTCTGTTTGTAAGCATATTTCAATATTTTCCATTAATGAAATGAAGTATTATTTCCGCTGCATCTTTGTGTATATGGTTATCTCTGTAATTTGTTGCGTTCCTGTTTAAATCCATATCAGTGGTATCAGAGCGGTCTGCTTTGTCTCTGTTTTTCTTTGCATGTCCCCAACAAGGTCGGGATATAAGGAGTTAGGGCTTGAACTGGTCGAACCTTTGCAAGACCAGCCTCGAAAATCCCGACAGCCTCCCATGGCGGATGAGAAGAAAGACGAGGGGGCAGGAGATCCCATCAAAATCTTGCTCGAAGAAGCCCTCGAGCGACGACGGAACGCGATGATGGACAGCTTTGCCCAGATCCTTCAGCGGCTACCCAGAAGCGACGCATCGGCTTCCAGCAGCTACTTTGGAAATGCCACGCCCTTTAAGGTACAAGTTAATTTTTAAATCCCCATATTCGAGGGTCAGATAGACGCAGATGTTGTAGATAAATGGTTAAATCTGCTAGAGGGTTATTTTTCTGTTCATGAATTTTCGAGTTGGGAAAAGATTGTTTTTGCTCTTCTCAAAGCAACCCCCCACGTCAAGGACTGGTGGGAAACCTACTGCGAGCAAAAGGATGAAAGTACTGGCTCATTATTTTCAGCCGCACCCACCTGGAATTCATTCCGAGAGGCCATCAAGGAGCAGTACTACCCTGTCGGAAGCTATGAGGATGAATACATAAAGTGGACCACGCTGCGGCAGGGAAGGGACCAAGACGTGTCGGAGTTCACCAATCTTTTCCATACCCTTCACACAAAGTTGGGTATCAAGGATTCGGAGCAACATTTGATACTCAAATACCGTGGCTGCCTGCACAAGTACATACAGGAAGAAATACAATTCCTAAACATCTCCTCGCTCGGCGCAGCATACCAATATGCCGTCAAGGTCGAGCAGAAGTTTAAGCAAAAGAAGCGAGACTTTGGATCTGCGAATCCAAAGCAGGGGAAAGGTGCCCCTAAACCACAGAAAAAAGGACAAAGCCAAGGCGGGACAGCCCAAGACAACCCGCCGAAGCTGCAAGCAAAGAACAGTGCCGCGAAGCTGAAAAAGGACACGGGAAAATGATGTGAGTTCCATAAGAGCTCCACCCACAACACAAGTGAGTGTCGGGCCAAGCAGTCATTGGTGGCTGAGCTAAAGGTTTCAAAATCAGATGCATGTTCCGACTCTGAGTCAGAACCCGATAAGGGGAATGAAAAAGGGAAGAAGATCATTGATGTGGATCCCAACGCCACTGTTGCTACCGCCAAGATCCAGAAAAATGAACCCAAAGATCCAGAGGAGGAGGAGCGTCTCTTCCACTCCCAGATGTGGGTAAAGGGCTCCCCGATATAGTTCATTGTTGATAGCGGGAGTCAAAAGAACCTCATTTCGGCAGAGGTCGTGAAGCGGTTGGGCTTACCGACCACAGCACATCCACAACCATACACCATTGGGTGGCTTCACCAAGGACGAGATCTTCGCGTGAGCCAGCAGTGTCGCCTTCCATACAACATCAAGCCCTTCACGGATGAGGTATTGTGTGACATTGCTCCCCTTGAAGTTTGTGATGTATTATTAGGACAGTCATACTTGTGGAAGTGACATGTTGTGTATGAATCAAGGCCCCGTGCTGTTATTATTACATTGGGAAATAAGTTGTACAGGATACCAGAGGTAGCACCACCTACCACCATCTCTTTGATTACTGCAAAACAATGCAGTAAGATCATTTCCAAAACCAGGAAATTTGTTTTCCTGATGATACGCCCTCAAGGAAAGAAGAAGACGGTGGTCGCGGCCTCCAGACGGGGTCCCTCTGCACGACAACTACAGATGGACAAGGTTGTGGAGGAGTACGAGGACATCTTCACCTCCCCTGCAGGGGTTCCTCTGCACTGTCAAGTCAAGCACTCCATCGATCTGACCCCAGGTGCGCCGCTACCCAATGGACCAATTTATCGGTGCTCCGTTCTGGAGAACAATGAAATCAAGAGGCAGATTCAGGAGCTCCTACAGAAAGGTCACATCCGTCTGAGTTCATCGCCTTGTGGGAGCCCGATCGTGTTGGTACAGAAGAAGGATGGGACGTGGAGACTCTGTATTGACTATCGGGCGCTGAACAAGATCATTGTCCGTAATAGGTACCCGATCCCGCGGATTGATGACCTCCTGGACCAACTAAAGGGGGCGAAATATTTCAGCAAGATCGATCTGAAGTCAGGATATCACCAGGTACCAATCGAACCCTCTGATGTGTGGAAGACTGCCTTCAAATCCAAGGAGGGCCTTTTCGAATGGTTGGTTATGCCTTTCGGATTGACGAATGCTCCTGCAACCTTCATGAGGCTTATGGATGACATCTTGCGGCCATTCACCAACTCCTTTGTAGTAGTATACTTGGATGACATTCTGATCTTCAGCCAGAGTTGGGAAGAACACCTCCACCACATTCGACAGGTTCTCCAAACACTGCGGCAACACAAGCTATGTGCAAATTTGGAGAAATGCACTTTTGGCATGACCCAGGTTCAATATTTGGGATACATCATTGATGAACAGGGGGTGCACGTCGATCCAGCCAAGATCCAAGTCATTCGGGATTGGCCATCTCCAACCACTCTAACAGAGCTCCGCAGCTTTCTAGGTCTTGCCAACTTCTACCGCAGGTTCGTGTTGGGGTTTTCTCATATTACTTGGCCCTTGAGTCAAGTCACCAAGGGAGGGGCGAGAGAAAAATTATTTTGGTCTGAATCTCAACAGAAGGCATTCATGGAGTTGAAGGATCGCCTCTGCACGGCACCAGTGCTCGCGTTACCAGATTTACAACAACCATTTGAAGTCGAGACAGATGCCTCTGACTATGCTATTGGGGCAGTCCTTACTCAACAGGGACATCTAGTGGCATATCACAGTGAAACACTTTCAGACACAGTCCGGAAGTACCCCACTTATGATAAAGAGATGTATTCCATTGTACAGGCCTGCCGAAAATGGAAGCATTACATTTTGGGGAAGGAAACAGTCATCCACACAGACCACCGACCCCTGCAGTTCATACAGACCCAAGGGAAATTGCAGAATGATCGCCATCAGAAGTGGTCTACATACCTGCAACAGTTCCACTTGAATATCAAGTATAAGAAGGGCAGCACCAATAATGTTGCAGATTTCCTCAGTCGACCACCGATCATGGCGTTAACCACTGTGCTCAACTCTTGTGGGCACAAGACTTCTGATTGGCCACTTCTCTACAAAAGCGACCCAGAATTCGGCCACACATACCAGACACTCTTGGAGGGTCGGCATGTTCCAGATTTTCACCTCCAGGATGCCCTGTTATGCCACCTGGGTCACCTTTGTGTTCCTTCAAGCGAGCGTGCCAAGATGATTTGGGAAGCACACTACAGTCGGGCTGCTGGGCATTTCGGGGTCGAGAAAACAGTGGCAGTACTACAAAATTATTTCTATTGGCCAAATCTTCGACAGGATGTTGGGAAGTACATCAGATCATGTACTGCCTGTGCCATTGCCAAACCGACCATCAAGAAGCACGACCTCTATACCCCGTTGCCTACCCCTAGTCGACCTTGGGAATCCATCTCCATGGATTACATGTCAGGCCTTCCTTCCACTAAGCATGGAAATGACTGTGTTTTTGTGGTCGTCGACAGGTTCTCGAAGATGGCCATTATGGCGGCCTGCAAGAAGAATATCACAGCAGAAGCCACTGCTAAACTCTTCTTTGAATGAGTGTGGGTGCACTTTGGGATCCCACAGTCTATCATCTCAGATCGGGACAGTCGGTTTCTTAGCACATTTTGGTCCAGTCTCTGGTCAATGTTGGACACGAAACTCACGAAGTCCACAGCTTTCCATCCTCAAACTGATGGTCAGACAGAGGTTGTCAATAGGATGATTGTGCACATTCTGCGCATGTATAACTCAAAGAATCCACGCACATGGGATGACAGCCCCCCCTATGTTCAGCACAGCTACAACCGAGCTCTTCACAGCTCCACTGGCCATAGCCCTTTTCAGGTGGGTTTGGGATTCCAGCCACTATGCCCCATTGATGTGGCCATACCACTTGCATCTACTCACATAAATTCAGCTCATGTCCAGTCCAAAACAGATAAGGCCACCAGCTTCATTGAGCACATCCAACATATTCGCCAGCAGGTCCATGACATTCTAGAGAAATCAAATGCCAAGTACAAGCAGCGACATGATCAACATCGGGTGCCACACAAGTTTCAGGTGGGCGACAAAGTTTGGTTGCATTTGCAAAAGTAACGCCTTACTGGAGCCTATCGGAAGCTGAGACCACTCCGATATGGTCCTTACACCATTACTAAGGCTATGGTAGACAATGCATTTGAGCTTAGCATTCCCCCATTCCTTGGCCTGCACCCAGTGTTCAATGTGGACCGCCTTCGGCCATACTTTCCACCATTGCTAGACACATCCGACATTGCAGAACAGCTCACAACCACAGAATTAAATCCAGATTGCATGGAACAAGTTGCAACTGATCGGATCATGGACACACAGATCAAGAACATTCGCCAACAGAATATCCAACTGTATCGAGTTGTCAAAGCAGGCCAACTCCTTCAGCAGGGCAAGTGGCTCACCAAGGAACAAGTTCAGCAAAAGTTTCCTCATCTCATGGAGGAACTCAACGCAATGGGGACCATTGCTTCCTAAGGGGGGAGGAATGATCCAGGTGGATATTGGTGGCCACCTGCCAAGTCCACCTGGACCCCCACCATTGTGTCTCTCAGCATTTTCAGTTTCCTTAATTGTAGCACAACTTACTATTTTTAGCAGTTTTTCGGGTCCTGAACTTCCGGAGCCGTTTTGAGGCCCTAAACGACGTTTTTTGGGAAATATGGGGCAACATGGGTCCATGGACCGATGTTGCCTCCCAAAGTGGCAGTGCTCGGATAGATCTTTCTAACGAGCTATTGTACGCGTCAAACGGAGATCGTATGCCAAAGTTACGACCCTGGGAAGTTGGTGTACCAATTTACCCAAACGGGGCCCACAGTTTGGCGTTTCATCTTCTAGGGTTAGGTTTTGGAATGTTAAGGGTTTTCCATTGTTTCTCAACAATAAATAGGCCTTTGAGCCTCATTGTAACACAGTTCAGAGGCATGTAGCCACCACATCTCTTCTCAGAGATAAGCTACCATCGCCCTAGCTGGTTTATTTCCATTTCTGGTTGTAAGCATATTTCAGTATTTTCCATTAATGAAATGAAGTATTATTTCCGCTGCATCTTTGTGTATATGGTTATCTCTGTAATTTGTTGCATTCCTGTTTAAATCCGGATCAACAGATGGGCATGCACCTTCTCCCACCTCACACTGCGGAGCTAGATCTATTTGATGAGAAGCAGACGGAGTGTCACTTGTGACAAAAAACCTGGCCATCTGAGATTTGGCAGCTCTAACACTGAGGTATGCTGGGAGGGGTTCGAATGATTCTAAGATGTGTGGAATTTCAGATATGTGAAGAAGATATTGAAATATTTCTTCGAAAAAATTCCAATCAATTTCATCTTCTGGAATTTGAAATGAAAGATTACAAAATCGTTTGTGAAATTTCTCAACGGATTCATCGGGTGCTTTTCGTAATTTCAGAATTTTTTTATTGAGTGCTCTACGATTGTATCGATAGAAAGCACATGCCAACTTTCCGATCAATTGATCAAAAAAGTGAATAGGTGTTGCGGGCAATGTGACACACCATTGCAGTGTGTGCCCTTGAAATGTGAATGTGAACAATGAGCAGGTGATGTGATCCTCATGGATTTCATTTATTTCACAGAAACCCATGAAGGCAATACTATGACAAAGAAAAGCTGCTCCACCTTCACCATCATACAAGTTACCTGACAAGTCATTGAAAACATCCTCTAACACTTAAAAATCACATCTGTGAGATAGACATTTCGGAGGTTGGATTGTAATGTTAGTCATGAAAGATGTGTAGAGATTCAAAACATACTTTGAGGACTCAGCTTTTCATCTGTCCCTCCTTCTAGCATCAGAAATGTTGACAGTGTTAGACCCACCAACAAGTTGGGGGATCTCCCTAGTAAAAAATCCAAACTAGACCTCAAGTGTGATATATTTTTCAGAAGCAAGTGTGTGACCTTGCAGTGAGTCAAGTGAGATGCATGGGGATTCTAACACATGGAAGGGGAAACAAAAGTGTGCCTCTTAGAAGCCTGTAATAGTATGCAGCCTAAAAGGAGCACATGAGCTAAATGACATCACAAGATGGAAAGTGGAGTAGTTGACAATCCAAAGTGACGGGTTAAACCAAAAACACAACTTCAACAAGATTCATACAATCATATACAAAATAGTTCATACAAAAATGCGTAAGTCAAATAACATACATTGCTAAAGCAACTAGAATAGTCCAACTACAATAACAACATATGAATGAAAACATATATATATATATATATATATATATAATGAAAGTTCCATCCATACATACACCATTGACAGCCACTAGCCCTAATAATGGAACATTACAGTCAACACCTCCTGCTCCTCCAAAGAGATGTGCTCTCTCTGCACTGTAGAGCGACCAAGGTTCGTCACAATACTCTCCAAGCCTTCTCTAAGCAATGCCTAGCCAAAAGATTGGCTCCCCAAAATCATGTTCTATGAGTTATGAGATTCTATTTATAACAAAGGGTGGGGTGACCCTTGACATTCCCCTTTGTGACTCTTGGACTACCCTCATGAATCTTCAACTTCATTATATAGAACTCTTTACATTACATATGATTGTTTGCATTCCACTAATGACACTTCGAATTTCACTTTATATCATGAGTACAATAATAATACATTTTCTACATACACCCATGTGGGACAAAAATAGGTTTGAGTTAGCCAGATAAGATGACACTAAGACATGGACAGTTGTGGAAAGACCAACTTGTCAATGTCCTCTCCATGATCTTTGGTGATGAACTGGTGTGAAGCTTGGTAGTGTGCAATGGTGTCCATGTACTGTTTGATGATGTCTTTCTGGAAATGAAGTATTGCCTCCATCGCTTTTGGATATATGGATCTAGAACCTCTTTCCAATGCATCCTGTAACATGTGTAGCTTAGTCCTCATCTTGTTTCAGCTTTACCATCTATGTGTCAATTGGTTCTACTATTGATTCACCCTGCTGACAAAGTTCTTGTTTCCCATCTGCTCACCCTTTTCATCATCCGTTGTTGGCGGATCTGAATATTCAACCTATATCGACGTAATTTGCACTATCTAAGCTCCTTGCACTTCCTCCTTTTCATGTTGCACTTCCTTCTCTCTTATGTGCATATCTTGTTCTTCTTTGAGATTCTACTCTACTTCTTGCAACTCCTCTCTGTCTCTTCCAGCGTTTTCTTATCTCTTCTTTTATTCACTCCTCTCTTGTCATATTTTCGCCTCTTTTCTTATATCTCCAAATCTACTCTCTCAACAAATGTATCTTCCTTAAACTTGTTACTTTTCTCCGCCTTTGTGCTTTCAAAAATCTTCCTCTTATGTTTGTCTTACGCAGGTTTGCTGCTTAATGTTGTTTTTGTTGTTGCTACTTCTTATGTTGTTGCATCCTTGATTGTTGCTAGCCACTCTATTGCCATGATGACCGGTTCATTGAGCCTAGAGGAGTTATAGCAATATATCCAAGCGTCTTCCTCTGGCCAATGAAACACCTTGTGGATCCAAGGATAGTACACCCTCGTATAGCGATCCCTGCATAACCCATGCAGATCATACAGATTGAAATTCTTGGTGTTGAAATTAAACTTCTTGAAGTCCTCGACTTTGTCATCCACTTCTTTCAAACTCTAGATCTCATACAACCCAATTTGGAAAGGAAGCATGGGCCATGGTGCCTTCTTCTTCCTGTGTAGTCCAGTTGATAACCATGTTGAGATGTGGTAGGCAACCTCATGCATGACCAGCTTTTCCATGGAAAACTTCAGCAACACATGTGGAGCCTTCCCCGTGTTGTACATCCTAATGAAGGTTCCATCGGGTGAGATGTACCAATCTACAATTTTCAGAAACACCTCTATTGTTGTTTGGGACATGCAAGGCGGATATTGTTCAAAGATCATCATGCACATAGGGGAAACAAAGTGGTCTGTGTTGACAAGGTTAATCCTCTCTATTGACAGAGACGATCCCTCTAGCCCAATGAGTGGGTCTAGCAACTTGAGAGGACAATGAACTATACATCTTCCTAGATTATGATTGAAAAATAGAAAAAGAGAGAAGGCCTACCTTGTTCTGAAGCTAATCTAATTTCCTTTGTTGAAATCCTCGAACTTCCAAAATCTTGTTCATGCTTCTTCCAGTTATTATGTACCTGCGCAAACAACCAAGATACAACAAAGAATGCCAAAACCAATAGAAAATCTAATAATAATCTATTTAGCTGATCAAGGAATTTCAAACAAATACATACATTAACATATATATTGGGAAGATGAACCAGCAGTTGTATTATTATTTAAAGAATAAAGGGGAAGCTTACAACCATAGCCTTGATGTTGAAAGGCTCTCCTTAAGTGGTAATCCAAGTCCAATCCAATAAAATCTCCAACACTCCTTCTCTAAGTCTAATGAATAACCTCTAGGCACAAGCTCAGCATAGGGGTGCAAATGGACATAGATCAACCATTTGGGAATGGTAGAGGGGGAATTTATAGGCTGGGAGAGGGAGTTAGACCTCCTCCAAAGATAGGATTAGGCCCACATCTTAAGGAGGTAGCTCATAGGGATGAGACCAAGAGGTCAAATTAGGAGGATTCGACCTCATCTATGTGAAACCACCTCCATCTTGCCACTCTGGAAGCTTCTAGATCATGAAGCTTCTCATTCTCTTTGGGAAAACTTCATTTTGATACCATCGCAAGTATGAGAGAGAACAGAGTGATGCCATCATTGGCTTAACAAGGTGCAATAGGCGATCATCACGGTTTTGAGCTTCATAAGTGCGATGATTCTTATTTTAGGGTTTCATGAGCTATTTCTTCAGGGAAATCTCGAGATATTTTCTTGGCAAAGTTAAAGGAGGGCTCTGAGTTGCATACATTGATGAGTATATTGTATAATGATCATGTTTTAGGCACTTCAGGGTATGTCACAGGGAGGTGCAGGAGGCGTGAAAAAATATTGTGTAAGAGATGCCCCCTAAAGCAAGAAGGAAAAACGAGGAGTGATGGCTAAGATGCTTTACGAGCTCTTGCAAGGACGAGGACAAACATTGTCAGTAGACTTGCAAATCAAGGACGCATGTACATATACATATCTGATGTCAAAACATGAATCCATGATATGGAAACGGCCATCCAAATAATAAGGACTTGTGAAAAGATCCATGGCATGGGCGCAACCATCCACTACAGAAGGATAATCTGGAATCTAAGACCCAATGCATGGACGCAACCATCTGATATAAAAGGATCATCAAAAATGTAAAGTCCCAAGGTATGATCATAGCCATCCGTATAGTAGAAACATGTGTACAATCATGAATAACATATAACTCCACGCAACTTGAGTCATATCAGACAAAACTCAGGGTCTTGTGCTCCATCCCAACCCAATTAAAGTATGAATTCTAACATGTGAATGAACGTGTCACAGTTGAACATGCTAGAAAACCACCTAATTACCAACCATTGATGTGTACCATTAACAGGCACAAGAGGAACCACCCATAATGATAATGTATCTCAAGGTATGAAAGTACAATTTGTGAATGTGATAATTAAGTTGAGGTTGAAAACTCGTGGAAGCCTGATCAAAAGCCAATAATGAAGACCTGTCGTCAGATGTGAAGAACTGACCATTAAGGCATGCCAACTCTAAGGTACTGAAAAGGGGTTCCTAAGTCATCTTCTTGGATAGTGAGATGGAGTTGACAGGAAGTGACATGTCGAAGGAGGGCAATGATGACTCCCCCATTATCGACACGAAACAAGGAATAAAGTGGAATGATATTCAAGACTGTAGCAATGACTCAAGCAATGTATAGGTAAAAAACTGCAGATTGGACTTCTCTTGAACATATTGGCAACACGACTCCGGAGTGTGGAAGCATTTGACTCAACATGGGACTAAAGGTCATGATGACAATGTGGAATAGTCAAATGAGAGGCAAGATGGATACCCAAACCTGGGAGGACAAGTGACTAAGTGAGGATATCCCAAACCCAACACGAGAGCAAAAGAGTGTCATGTTCAATAATGACATGCTGCCTATACAAAGGATGTCTCATCTTCATTTTCCCCCACTATTTCTAGCGAGTACCCTAATTATTTTTAATCACAAGACAAGTACTCGGCAATATTTTCAATTTTTGAGAGTTAGAAAAGAGCTGAAAGATGACTCTAGGGGGTTCCTTTTTCGTTTATTTAAGGAGTCCGAAAAAGAGATAAAATAAAACTCCTAGAATCGGTCAATAATGATCATTGTTCACATTGAAGGCACCTATAACAGCACAAGAAATGCACCCATCATTGATATCGATAAAATATTACAAAAATATTTGACAAAATGACTTTCTAAACTTATAAATAGGCAAAAGAAGTTTCATTTTTTACCATTTTACCAAACTGAGCTCTGAAAGTGTTTTTGTGCCCTAATTTCCTTGATTTTCCAGTGGTTTTTATGGGAGAACCGGGGGACCATTTCATGATCCGTCTACGACAGGTAAGAACCTCATCCTTGCTCTTGCATTTCATTACTTTTTAATGGAATTTTAATAGTGGATGTTAAGCTAAAATGGAGGATTTTTAAAATTTAGGTCATCGGCGACTATCGAGGGTATGGTCATCAAACCCGTGATGGTCACACTTGAGCCTAAAAGGCTCACGTGATGCCATCGCACTGTAATGAAAAACAAGCATGATGGCACTAAGAGCAACTTTTAGAGATTAAAAGCTTGTATTAAAGCAGAAAATGGTGATTTATATCCATGGAAAAGGCACTAAAAAGGGTTTAAATGTTGTTTGCAGGAGAAATATGGTGATAGAGTGGAAATAAAGAGGCCATGAGGCCAAGGATCACCAAACATCTCAAGATCTGACATGCATAAATGCCTTGAGGGATTGTGGCTTGCTGAAATTCTTTCATACCACAGGGTTGAGGGCACAGGTGGAACTGCTACTTTATCTAATCAACCTTTGGGATGTAGATCAGGAGATCTTCATCATCAAAGGGCAGGAACTGGAACTGGAGGAAATGGACATTTACTTCATCATGGGATTATCTCGTCGAGGAGAAGCCATTCAACTCTTTGGATCTCGCCAAGGAGGTGAGAGCACCAGAAGTCTAGTCCATAGATATTGTCCTAGAACTGAGATAACTAATAGAGGTAAGGTGAAGATTTCAATAATCACCAATAACCCCATTCTAGGAACAATATTGTTCACCATGGCGCATGTATCCAACACACAAGCTTTTCACGAGGCTTCCAAGTCTCAGTTTTTGTATTCCATTGCTTGTTTGACTCCCACCATATTCAACTAATGTGGAGGTCTTTTGGTGAACATGAAGCGCCAACTGACCAAAGGTAAACATGGACACCTGAAGTAGTTTGGGTTTTGTTCCATACTAGTGACCTTCTTGGAGTGAATACCGCTCTTCTGGTATCAGTGGGAAGAAGTACCACATCCTGCCCCCCGAGATCTGAGGCTCGTGAGATGGAGCCAACTCATGCCTCAAGGAGGCACGAGAAAACACATGCACTATCCACCATAGTTATTTGCTTGCCTTTAATGCCATCTGCTGATGGTAGATGACTATGCATATGCCAGCCAGATTTCAGAGGGGATCTAGATTTACCTCTGCCACCAAGTGAACAGTGGACCGATGCAGGTAAAAACTTGTTTTTTGAATTTTTTCAAGTTTTTATGATCTTTATGAGAATGTAATCTAAGACTCAACTTATCATAAATGCGTAGATGTGGGAACATAGAGACCACCAGGCATGTCACCAATAACATGGCAAGTTGCCCATCCAATAGTGGTTGCAGACTACGAATAACGGGTTGGCCCCTTAGCCGAGATGGAACACAACATTGAGGTAATCACCTAAGGGGTTCCATATTATGCCACCATCGATGATGTTCCATTGTGTTGGAAGAGACATACAGCGGGAGTCTCTGCGAGACTACGTCGGCTGTTAGGCCAAGTGATCAGAGAAGTCGCGTGCTACCATGAGGACCGCGCAGTTTGATAGTCCTTCTAGTCTTTTGCACATTTTTTAGGCTTTGAAAGCCAAGTGTCTCAGAGCACTCTATTTTTTGATATTTTGGCAGATGTGATATATATATTCATGTTTTATTTATACTTATGTGTTCATAACATGATTCAGTTTTACAAATGACGTAATGTCTATCAAGAACAAAATTTGTTAATGCATCAGTTAATGTATTAAATTACATGGAATATGTTGATATGTAATGTAATCAAAATTTATTTCCAGCAATCTAACACGTAGATACATACGCAACTGAATAACGATTGTTTAATTATAACACAACAATCTAGGAATCCAACTTAACATCTAAATCTCTAATGCCAAGAGCAACTACTTCTTACAAAATTTTAATAACTGCACTATACTCAACGATATTATTGGTTTTTCAACCAAGGCATATACCTTATAAGTTAATCAGCTCGCCAATACGGTCGTAGAGTACCCATGCTGTGAAAGAGAGGTTATGTGTGCTACAACAAGCACCATCACCAAAACCAATGTAATGACCTGATGACATCTGCAAACTGAGTGGAACACATGATAAGCAGAAAAACATATGCCTGCAAAGAAAAAAACACACCAAAAATCAAAACGCACACTAATTAATTAACACACTAATGTACAAAATTTACCAGATGAATTACACACATGATACTTTTTGAGATACAACCCATTACAGGGCTATGACAATGCATTCCCGTCATAATCACATAGCTCATAGGCACCTTTTTGTAAGACACACTTAACAATGTAGGGCCCATGCCACATAGGTTTGAACTTTCCTACCCCCAACTTATCGTTGGCTTGATCGTAAAGAAGGACTAAGTCGCCTTTAGTGAAAATGCGAGGAGAAATGGTTTGGTCAAAATGAGCTTTGATGTGTTTATTTTGAGCTTCGATGGTCATCACAGAGATGCGTCGAGTCTCTCAAGATATATTAGTCGCTCCTCTTCAGGCGAGTTATTCAGAAGAAGTTCAATAGCTAGCTTAAGAGAAGGGATTTCGCATTCGATTGGAAGAGTTGCCTCTAAACCGTACACCAGCTGGAATGGAGTGAATCCAGTGGTCATCTTAGCAGAGGTTCAGTAAGCCCAAAGAGCTAAGAAAAACATTAAATTCCAATCTTTTATGTGCTTCCCAACAGTATGTTGAAGCATAGTAATCAAAACCTTATTGACTGCTTCAACTTGGCCATTAGCCTGTGGATAATATGGAGTCGAGCTATCATGGCAAAGGCCCAACTGAGAAATTAACTCTTCCATCATGTGCTGATGAAAATGTGATCCATGGTTAGTCACGATAGCTTGAGGGACACTGAAACATGCTATAACATGGTTAAAAAGGAACTGCACAGTAGAAATACCGTCAACATTGTATGTAGGCATTGCCCCGTCCCATTTCGTAAACTAGTTGACGAGACGATGATATAACCATGCCCCCCGGCCGAGCGAGGGTTACATGTCATGAAACAAAAGCCACATTTGGAAAATGGTCTAACGGTAATTACGGGGTGTAGGGGTGCGGGTGGGGAGCGCTGTTTGCGGTTGAAAATCTGGCATTCATGGCATTTTTAAACAGCTAGAATGCAATATTTTAAGATAGAAGGCTGGAAATAATTGACACAAAGGATCTTTTGAGCAGTGGCATATCCAAACATATGACCACCAGAGGCACCAGAGTGGCAATCATTTAGGACCCGCTCAGCTACTTCAAGGGTGAGATATCTACGAAGGACAGAGTCAAAACCGACCCGATACAAAGTATCACTGAGGATCCAATAGGGTTGGAACTGTTATCACCCCAAGAAACTCACCTAGGTTGTATATCAGTGATGCTCGGGAACATTACAAACCCAACAAATATGTTGGATAAATGATGGATGAATGAAACAAATGTTGCATATTCAAGCCAGATAACCACTTCTACTATGATTGACACCAGACATGGGTGAACACCCCCAGACTACAAGGCTTTTAACCACCAACTACTCACAGTTTGAGGATAAGGTGATAATGGAGAAAACTGACCACACCAGCAGATGCACAGGACCCTGTGATGGCCGACTACAACCAGTTAGGAGGTCTGTAAATCTATTATATAATACCCAGACAAGATGACAGCTCTCTGGTATTGAAACAACAGAAACCTGCATATACATTCAATGATACAACTAAATCCTAACACAGAGGTGGGATGATAGCCCCTCTAATGATAAACCTAAATAGAACATGAATCAATGCAAACAGGCACAGCCTGGAACAAGAAAGAGAAGTGGAAAGTGAGTAATTAACAGTAAAAGAAGCTTGTATTAGCTAGAAAAGAACACCAGATGCTGCAGGTTACAAAGTAGTTACAGTCTCCAGAAGTTGAACCTTACAGCAAGGTAACTTTCATCTAACACTCCTCCCCAATTACATCGTTTTTCTGGGTATATATGGTGTTTCATTACAAAATATCTATGCTAACCTATACGTGAAGGGATCATAATGGATCACCAACCGCTCTAACTGCTTGGCATGGGTCTCTGCTGCAACCTGACTGCGTCAGTGAACAAAATTCATCTTCTTTGATATTTTTTTGTCCTTCATGAGTAGGTGGAATGTTGCATGGAAGACATTCCATGACTATAAATGCGTTTAACTACTCGAGACATGTCCTTTTCGCTCTCAGCCATTCTGTTTGCTGAATGGGATTGTTGAAAATAAAATGCACCAGGTACGGGCAAACCAGCCACTTTCTTCCTTCAGGAGCATGTAGTGATCGGGGTGAGAGGAATGTACGGAAGAGGAGGGATATCAGTCGTTAGATCGCATAGATAGGCGGCGGATATGTCACAGCGGGAAAAATGAAAGAAACAGGAGCAAACAACTGTGAGTCGTTGGATCTCAAGGGGGCAGATCCAACGGTCATCGGGCGCAGAAGCTGCATGAGGTTTAAACATGTGGAAAACATGGTGGAGACCGTCAAATCACACAGATGGCCGGTAGAGACTGATTTGTTGGAGAGCCGATGCATGACTACGATCTTATCGCATCGCAACGCAACATCGAATCGCAATATCGCATCGGCAGAAGTCAGGGGCATAACCTTAACACACAGGGATGCGATTTGCGATAGCAATCACATCGCATCGCATTGCAACGCAAGATTGCATCGCAATATCACAACGCGGAAAACAAGGGCAGAGGCTTAACACACATGGCTGCGATTTGCGATAGCGATCAGATTGCATCGCAATCTCGCAGCGGCGGAAGACAAGGGCGTAAAGAGGCAGGGGGGGCTAATGTGCGATTACAATCAGATCGCATCGTAAGGAAAAAACGAAGGCAGCGGGGTGAAAGGGAATAAGCGAGGTGAAGGAGAAGGAGGAGGAGGAGGGCCACCAGCTTTCTTTAAGCACAAACACACCACCAGACCCGAGCTATACCTTCCAACGCTGAAGCTTGTAGCAGAGCTAACACTGGCTCCTTCTGGGGATGAGATCCTCCCTGTGAGGTCTCAAGAACTGCAGACCAATACCTTCATACAAAATCATCTTGAAAAACACTTGCCTACTATCCATTGGGCATGGAGTCAACTAATCATACAATAAAAACTGAACAAGAAACTATTTACAATCATAAAAGCCTCAAAAATTGGCCAACTGGTAGGCCAGCAAAAACTATTTCTCTTGCTCTCAGCCCGGTTCATCATAAATCAGCAAGACAGGACTTATTTGATCCTCTACCTCCAACAGTTTAGGACACTCAAGCTTGATCAGTAGATAGGGATCAAATTTCATTTTCCTTCTGCTTATTTTTCTCTTGGGATGTTCTTTAGAGGAGCCTCTGTACACCTGCTGACTAATCATGGCTGTTGTGTACCTGTTCTTGTCTTTTATGGGCTACAACGTAAATATGAAAGATGCATCATTGTTTTCTTGTGTAGGGGACACAGAGCCAGTTTCTACTCCTAAAGCTTTCTTTGAACAAGTTTCATCCAAGGAAGAATCCCGTAACTGTACAACCTCTTCCTCTGTCAACAGGAAAACTGCCCTTTCAACTTGTGTGGAGGCCGTCTGAGCAGGCATCAGAGTATCAATATTGAGGTGATTAGTCTCAAGCTTGGGCATTGAGCTATTTCCTACCTCAGTGTTCATGGGGCAACTTAGAGGGCTTGTCACATGAGCAGACAGAGGGACAAAAGATGATGGGGAGTTTTCCTCTCCCTCTTTAATCACTGGGCCAGGGACAAAGGCAGGTTGGAAAATTTGCAGATCTTCACAACCATAAGAAGATGAGCTGGCTTCGGGCTCAGATTCGTGGAGGAGGTCGGGGCTGCTTTCTGCTGATTGTTGTTGCTGATAAGCTTGTTGTTCTACAGGCACAACAAACTGACAAGCAGTGCCTCTTGATAATGCTTTGTCATAAGTAGCCCTAGTTAGGAAAGGAACGCCTTCCAAACCATGGACCTCCTCTTCATCAAATTTCTCTTCTTCTGAATGCTACTCAGCTCTTAACCTGGAAACTTCAAAGGCCAATAGCTTTATCATCCTAGCCATTTCGTCGATCTTATGATCTGAGGATGATGGGAGCCCATCCCTTTGCGAGTACTCAGACTCCGTATAATCATACAGCATATCCTCTTTGTCCCCCCAGTGCTTTAGGAACACATCATCTAAGGTCTCAATATCTGCTATAGACCTAGGGGCTAATTCTTCAAACCATTTTCTAGCCTCCCCATCTAGGCTTTGGACAAAAACCCTCATCCACACATCCTCTTCATAGATATCCAGGTTATCAGCATAATAATAAAACGACTTTAGATGCTCTTCAGCTGATATTTCTTCTACACAGTAAACTTAGGCATAAATTCTTGATAGTCTCCTACAGGCATGGCATGCAATGGGATAGGCAAGACCAGGGGTCCATACCTAGCAGCAATTATTTGTTCTATCTTTGTAAGGGCTTGCTGACTTTCCATGGCTGAGGTATACGAAAGGGTTACTGGTGGTCTGAGTGGAATGGATCGATGAAAAGAATGACAGAAACCGAGGAATAAGATGGACAACATGGATGCTTCTTACAACTGAGGTCCGAAAGGGAAATGAATGGAGAAGGAGTTGAATGAATCTCTGAAGGAAATACTTCACTAACAGAGATACATGGGACTTTTACAGCTTACCTGATCCTAATGCTCCTTCTACAATGTTTTCTTCTGCTTACGATCTTCTCAGTGTCAAGCACTGATTTAGCTAGTGATTCTGGAGATATCTTCAAACGTGCCTCACCTACTGCACCAGAACTTCAATGTAGAGTCGTCAAAGGATGGCCTTCCTGTAGTGGAGTCGCCAGATAGATGATTACAACCAAAATATGTTCCCAGACCTTGTCTATCATCAAAATCTGGAACTGTGTCATCTCCCAGGGAAGCTGAGCTTCGCTTCTCCTCTCCCCGGCAACAGCGTCAATTAATGTTATCACCCCAAGAAACTCACCTAGGTTGTATATCAGTGATGCTCAGGAACATGACAAACTCAACAAATATGTTGGATAAATGATGGATGAATGAAACAAATGATGCATATTCAAGCCAGATAACCACTTCTACTATGATTGACCCCAGACATGGGTGAACACCCCCAGACTACAAGGCTTTTAACCACCAACTACTCACAGTTTGAGGATAAGGTGATAATGGAGAAAACTAACCACATCAGCAGATGCACAGGACCTTGTGATGGCCGGTTGCAACCAATTAGGAGGTCTGTAAATCTATTATCTAATATCCAGACAGGATGACAGCTCTCGGGTATTGAAACAACAGAAACCTGCATGTACATTCAATGATACAGCTAAATCCTAACACAGAGGTGGGATGACATCCCCTCTAATGCTAAACCTTAACAGAACATGAATCAATGCAAATAGGCACAGCCTAGAACAAGAAAGAGAAGTGGAAAGTGAGCAATTAATAGCAAAAGAAGCTTGTATTAGCTAGAAATGAAAACCAAACGCTGCAGGTTACAAAGTAGTTATAGTCTCCAGAAGTTGAACCTTACAGCAAGGTAACTTTCATCTAACACTCCTCCCCTATTACATCATTTTTCTGGGTATATATGGTGTTTCATTACAAAATATCTCTGCTAACCTATGGGTGGAGGGATCATAATGGATCACCAACCGCTCTAACTGCTTGGCATGGGTCTCTGCTGCAACCTGACTGTGTCAATGAACAAAATTGATCTTATTTGATATTCTGTTGTCCTTCATGAGTAGGTGGAATGTTGCATGGAAGACATTCCATGACTGATAAATGTGTTTAACTGCTCGAGACATGTCCTTTTCGCTCTCAACCATTATGTTTGCTGAATGCGATTCTTAAAAATGAAGTGCACCAGGTACGGGCGAACCAGCCACTTTCTTCCTTCAGGAGCATGTAGTGATCGGGGTGAGAGGAATCTACGGAAGAGGAGGGATATCAACCGTTGGATCGCACAGATAGGCGGTGGATATGTCACAGCGGGAAAAATGGAAGAAACGGGAGCAAACAAACGTGAGCCGTTGGATCTAAGGGGGGCAGATCCAACGGTCATCAGGTGCGAAAGCTGCACGGGGTTTAAACATGTGGAAAACATGGCGGAGATCGTCGGATCACATAGATGAACGGTGGAGAATGATTTGCAGGAGAGTTGATGCATGACTGCGATCATATCGTATCGCAACGCAACATCGAATCGTAATATCGCATCGGCGGAAGTCAGGGGCATAGCCTTAACACACAGGGATGCGATTTGCGATAACGATCACATCGCATCGCATTGCAACGCAAGATCGCAACGCGGAAGACAAGGGCGGAGGTTTAACACACATGGCTGTGATTTGCGATAACGATCAGATCACATCGCAATCTCGCAGTGGCGGAAGACAAGGGCGCAAAGAGGCAGGGGGGCTAATGTGCGATTGCGATCAGATCGCATCGCAAGGAAAAAATGGAGGCAGCGGGGTGAAAGGGAATAAGCGAGGTGAAGGAGGAGGAGGAGGAGGAGGGCACCAGCTTTCTTTAAGCACAAACACACCACCAGACCCGAGCTATACCTTCAAACGCTGAAGCTTGTAGCAGAGCTAACAGGAACTAATGCTGGATTTGGTGTTTGTCCGATCGGGACAACTCGGATTAGAAGATCTAGGTTTGGAGATTAAAAATAATGTCTCCATACCAAGGGTCAAGAGTGTTGACCAGAAACAGTGTTTCATCAAGTATCTGCTCCGTAAATCGGTTGGGGTGCTTGCAGACGGGAAAGAAAAAATTAACTCAGCAAAGACGAGCGATTTCTTTGATTTGGCAGCAGTGAATTCCAAATCAAACTCCTGTAGGATGACAATCCATTTGGAGTATTTACCCCACAAGAACTGACGAGTCAGTATATACATCATGGGATTACAATTAGAAATTACAGTGGTTTTCCGTAAAAGGATATAGTGTCGAAATCTTTGGATGGCATGAACTGCCGCCAAAGCAAGCTTCTCAACATGAGCATAGAGAAACTTAATAAACCACGTGCTCATTTCCATCATCGTTGTCCTGAACTAACACCATATCAATGGTGTTATCAGTTGCATCCAAATGCAAGAAATAATCACGGCGGTAATTGGGGGGATGAAGTAAAGGAGCACAAACCAGGGCTTTCTTTAAAGCATCGAAGGATTCTTGAGAAAATTTGTCCCAAATAAAAGGGATCCCCTTCTTAAGTAAGCGATTATAACCTTTGGCAAGTTCAGCATAATTTGGGACAAATAGATGGCGGAAATTAGGTTTTCCCTGCAAGCTCTGCAATTGCAACATCGATGTTGGAGGGGGTAGATTGACTATGGCCTCAACTTTCAAAGGATCAATTCTGACCCCTTCACGAAACACAACAAAACCTAAGATCCGGTTGGAATCGACACAAAACACACACTTTTGTGGATTGAGACAGATATTATAATGCCAACATCGTAAAAAGATATCTCTCAATTGATCTGGATGGTCATGGTATTTAGTCGAATGAGCAGACAAGTCATCGAGGTATGGCTGAACAATATGTAAAATGTCATGGAGTGCATAGGACATTGCTCATTAAAAAGTGTCACCAGCATTCTTCAGACCAAAAGGAATCTTTTTGTAAGATAAGGTACCCCAAGGATAGATAAAAGTTGTTTTATGTTGATCGGTGGGTGAAATATTAATCTGTTTATAGCCAGAAAAGCCATCCATGAAAGAAAAATCTCACTCCCTATGCATTTTTCGATGATCTAGTCGATAAACGGAGTATGATAATTGTCTTTAGGACATGAACTATTGACATCGTGGTAATCAACACAAACACATATCGTGCCTTGCTTTTTGGCAACAAGGACGATATTAGATACCCAATCCGCCAATGCAATACGATAAATGAAACCTGCTTTCAAAAGATTTTCTACTTCTTCTTTGGTAGCAGCAGCCTTGCAAGGGTGCACAGGGAAAATACATTGTCGAACAGGCTTAGCACTAGGATATGTCAGGATCTCATGCGTCACAGTGGTTGGATCAATATCGGGCATCTCCTCCTATGACGAAGCGAAAACATCTTGAAATTCTTTAAAAGGCTGAGTATAGATCTTGATCTCTTCTGGAGAACAAGAAACTCCTATATGGATGTTCTCGATAATTCCTGATTGAATGGAAATTTCAATAGGCATTGTAGCAATGATGTTTCCTATATTACCCTCTGAAAAAATTTCATGTAGTCGAACAGTTGTTCAAAACGGAGGTGTAAAAGGATGAGAAACAGATGCTTCAGGACATGAAGACATCTCATCAAGGCGAGGGAGAAAGGAAGAATGATGATGTAGAACGTTCCATGGAACTTCCTCCTGAGACATGACTTCCACGATACCCTCGTGAGTAGGGAATGTCTTTTTCAAGGGATCCAAAGAATCCCAAGAACCAAGCCAAGGGGATGGCACATAAGTGTCTAGGTTCATACTGAAGACAATGTGACTTTCTAAAGTGGCCATCAAAGCTAAAACAATTTCTTGATAATTTATCTCCAATGGACTTAAAGGCATAGCATTTCCAAATGAGTCAATTTGATCGTTGGAAAGTATAACCCAAGGATCCGTGGAATCCGAGATCATATTGACTGAATGAACATGTGGAGGTGCAAGGGTAAAAGTACCCATCAAAGCAGAGCCTTTAAAGAGACCTACCGCCCACGCTCTCGTAAGAAATATCAGTATTTCCCACGTAAGGAACATTATCATTGGATGAACCAAAAGAAAAGAAAGATAGTTTATCAACCGTGACTATTTTTCCTTCATGAGGAAAACAAAGTACAGGGAACAAATAAGACACCACACAAAAAATGGCGTGAGTCTAGCTTCACCCAAGAAGAAGGTTGCAGTCGAGATTGGCATCTACAACTTCTACTTCTAATTCAACATTCTTGCCTTCTAATGTAATCGGTAAGTTCGTGAGAATACCGTATGGTCATGAACCTCTTCCATCAAAGGCGTCCAAGGTGTTCAGAGATTGGTTAAGAGGAGGAGAATCAATTGATTTCCAACACGAAACTGACATGATGCAAGTCGAGGCACCTTCATCAATAACCATGTGATGAATCTTCGTTCCTTTGATAAGGACCTGGATCAGAAATGTGATCTGATGAGGAAGACGAGGTACATGATTCTCTAGATCAAAAGTAATCACACTCAAATCAAAAGGATCGATAGCACCTATAGCAGACAACAGTGATTTCCGCTGCGTTGGATAGGATTGAAGAACCTCCAAGGTAGACATCACCGAAGGCGCCTGAGCTAAATCCTCAACAATATTATAATGTTGCACAGCTCTGGCATTTGGATTGAAAGATGACTTCCGAAGAACACCTTTAGGGGGTGGTCATATGACGGACTTACTGTTAGGGCGCTCGATATGGAGAAGATCAGAAGAGGACAGAGTAGAAGTAGAAGGAACATCATGGGCTTCTTTCTCTATGGCCTGTGTAGATGTAGCTTGATAGTCCTTCGTTCGAGTAGCGATCGAGATAGGTGACCAACCTTGAATCATGAACGCTCGGGAACCTGAGGAAGCAGAACACTGAGGTTAGTCTACCAATTGGGTCTGTTGTGATGGAAAAGGTTCTTTTAAGACAGTCAGAGTCCCTTTCAACAGGAAACTAACTTCAGATCGTTGGGGACAATCTTTAGTTTAATGATCCTCCTCATAGATGAGGCAAGGATATTTCGGCTTTCGTCAAGAAACATCATCAACAAAAGATTTAGGAGGGTCCTGTTTTGGGGCATCGACTTTGGTTTTACCTTTTCCTTTATTTTTACCTTTAGAGGATTTATCTATTGTGGTAGACTGGACAGCATGAACCTCAGAGGTTTTACCAGGATTGGAGTAATTCTTATAGGGATTATTGGAACCAGTGTTCGAGACTGATTTTTTCTTCGAAGAAGCTTTCTAAGGATTTTGAGACACGAAACCAATCACACCGTCAATGGGTGGTGTATCCGAAGACTTCGATGTTGTCAAATCCGATTATGGTCTCAAAACATCAGGTAACATCTCATACAATGTTCTAGATTTTGAATAGACTAGGTCTAAACACTGAGCACGGGCAATAGCCTACTCTTAAATAACACATCCACCCATGGATATGTCATTAGAAATTTTGTTGATAAACGATTTTGTGAACCACTATGTCAACAACTCATCAACTATCTCAAACTTGATGAGGCGACGCTAACGTCTCCATTCATGGATATGATCAAAGATGTGGGTCATGGTGTCTTGCTTTAGTGATGTAAGCAAATGGGTGCCAGTTTCATAGCGAAATGGCAACTGGAAATGAGTGAGAAAAGCCATAGTGAGAGAGTTGAAGTCACCATAGGTACCTCGAGGAAATTCGATGTACCACTTAGCGGTAGCACCTATGAGAGTCCTTTGGAAAAGTCAAAGATGGATAGAATCATCGACGTACGAATTGGAGGAGCACTAGAGGTGATATGTCATCACATGGGCTTGTGGATCCTCCTTCTCTTTTCCCTCAAACTTGGGGCAATCACTTGGATTTTCAATGGAACTGGAGGCTAGTATGGCAAATGAAGAATGGGATCATTCGTGAGCCTGGAAACATCGGGTAGCTCCAACGTAGCCAAGAAAGGCAATTTCATGTTAAATGGCATATAGGGCCTTTGAGGAGACCCAAACTGCGGAGTCCATCCTTGTTGGTAAGGATTTTTCCCCCATAATGGCGGATTTTGTCCATATGGAAACTAATTTTGTCCCCACTGAGGGTTGCCTTGCCCATAAGGAGGATTCGCTCCAGGGTAGGTTTGATACTGCCCCTTCCAAAGGCCACTGATGAGCATTTTACACAACATACGAGCTATAAGGTTGATGAACCTATTGACCCTGGATGTAATGATTTTGAACCTGTTGATGCAGGGGTTGACCTTGACCTTGCAAAGGCTGACCTTGCTGATACGCATATAAGGCTTGCTACTGCCAAGGCTGACCATGTTGCTACAAAACCTGGCTTTTCTTCTAGAAAGTTTGGCCCTGCAGCTGCAGAGGTTGGCCTTGCAAGGACAAAGTTTGGGAGGAATGTTGGAAAAACTGCGTCTACGAATGCAAATTTTGTTGCGTCTGTTGCAAAGGTTTCCCTTATGGTTGTAGCAGTTGTCCTTGCGGTTGCAATGATTTCCCTTGCTGCTGCAAAGAATGCCCTTGCTTCTGCGAAGGTTGCCCATGCTGCTGCGAAGGTTGTCTCTGCTGCTGCAAGGGTATCTGGACAGTTCCTGGGGTGATACCCTGAGGGTATTGGTAGTTCCCGAATTGGATCTGGCCATATCCACCAGGCACATTAGATTGACCAGGCTAAACATAAGGTCCAACTTGAGGAATGTAAGGCAGATTTACCATAGCTTATGAACTGTATGGGACATAAGTCGGTTGGAATGAGACCTGAGCCATATATGTCTACTGGTATTGGACGTTACCTGACCCAGATGGACCAATGGGGTTAGGAATAGCATCATAAAATGGTTGATTCATTCCAACCATGTGAGTTTGTAATCCAGTCACACTCGGTCCACCATAAATCATAGGGATATTCGGACCTTTCCCCCCAAGAGGTGGCAGAGTCTGTCCACTTTTTAGAGGGATAGAATAACTTACCGAGACCTGACTTGACGTTGTCGGATGAACCGGGAGAGTCAGTCGAAACAATGACACAAGTTGAGATGGAATGGTAGGTTGAACTAGAACTGAAGTGACTGTAGCATGCACAATCTGTCGAGAGGCCGTGTTCTGAACGAACGGACTTGATGTAGGCACACATAGGAAGACCAGATGGGGTTTTGATACAATGACTAGGCACTAGGAGTGCCCGAAACCAACTGAGCTAGAGAGGTATAACCATGCGGAAATATGGGCTCACTTAACTCAGGATAAGAGAGATACATCACTGCTCCTGTAAAAGGGAAACCTTCTGGAGGGAACTCATATCCCTGCTCATCATCTACATGAGGAGTGTGGGTAGCAGAAACTTCCAAATGAACTGGAGAGGAGACTTGGATCTTGCCTTCTGACTCCATAGATGGAAACAACTGGCGATGAGCCAAAG
Source organism: Pinus tabuliformis (assembly GCA_031772625.1). Classification (NCBI taxonomy): domain Eukaryota; kingdom Viridiplantae; phylum Streptophyta; class Pinopsida; order Pinales; family Pinaceae; genus Pinus; species Pinus tabuliformis. Next base: position 1,240,693,634 of record CM062817.1, on the reverse strand, counting down.
GGATAGCAGACCGATCATATAGACTATACGGACGTTGTGGAGATATCACAACAGGATTGAACAATGGGTTCGATGGATAAACAACTAGTCTTTACGGACTTTCTAGATTCTGCGAACTCTCAGGTGTTTGAATGGGATTATTAGGGGAATCTGGATCAAATTCTTATGGTGACCAGGAATCTGATGTAGGCAGGCGAGGAGACAAAGGTTGGATACTCAAAACAATTCCAAGTTCAACACCTTGATCCTCAAGTGACTAAGGAAGTTCTGGATGAACTCCTTGGGAGGACCCTTCAATATCAAACAACGAAGGGGAACTATGAGATGGACTGAATGGTTCAGCCACAATGGCTTCCCCTGAACAGCAAAAAGGAAAGGGAACAATTTAATTAATGCTTTAACAAATCTTGAAATTAACAGGGAATTACTCAATTTGGTCTAAGAAGCACCTGCTTGGGATGACATGTTTACCGTGGGCAGTTATATTTTAGAAATAAAAACATTGCCTTTTCATATTTTAAGAGTTGAGAAAAGGGAGAAAAGGTGACTCTAGTCACTTTCAATAGTTTTGCGAGCATGAAAGGACAAGTTTCTCAATGATCTTTTGAAATTTAAAGAGTCAGAAAAGATCGAATGACTGCTCACGTGAAACTAGGTAAAAGGAGTACCAAGTAACCATGAACTACAATATACACCTCAGCCAATAAATTGACCAAGGACTTGATATACGTGCAGGCAATCTCCCCGAATGTTGTGTTTGGTGTATCACGTTTACAAGGCGACAGACTCAGCTTCCTATGGATAAAGGATTGAAACCTAGAAGGGTCTCCCTTTATATACGTGACAGTACGGGGAGCACAAGTCTGTGCCAGCACTGTCTAATTCCGAGGCAAACTACAGCTGCTAAGTTTTAAATACGTCGGAACACATCTGTAACCTAGACAACTAAATATGATCGTTAATGTTTCAAATGATCCTTAGGTTAATTGATAGATTTTAGAGTTGTTCTTCTAATTATGTCTCAATTTCAAGGCCTTAACGATGTTTCTTCTTCCTAAAATGAAAACTAGATGAAGAAATGAAATCTTTCAATTCGATGAAGGCTAGTTATGTAGGGAAGAAAATCACTCAAATCATGCATCAAACCAAATGCAATATGCATCTATAACCATCTTCAAATGAAAAAAACATGAAATCTAATCTTTCATATGATAAGAAAATGCAATTCCAGAACAAATCTTAAAGCAAAATCTCTAAGATATAATGATGATTTTTTTCTTCTCTTTTCAAAATGCAACAAACATAATCTAGTGAAAAGGGAAAGAGAATGCAAGCAAACCAAGAAGTATGAAAATCACTTTCACATCAATGATTCGGATGCAACGAAAAATGTTCCGAAAACTAGGAAAAGAATTGCACTTTTACTTTCAGTTCGAAACACAAACAACTTCAAAGCAAACACTTTCTTTTGATTCCAAAGAGAATTGATTTGTAATCTATCGCTTGTCGAATGAAGCCTAAGAAACTTTCACTATACCCACTAATGAAAACAACTTAAGGCATAAGAACCAAAAGTAATCTGCAAGCAAGTCTGAACACACAAAGACTTTTTAACGAGGGCAATCAATCTTTGATTAGGAGACCGATGAGTGTACTAAGGTTGACCTAGAAGACCTAGAACCCTAAAAGTCTAATCAAACTTAAAGAACACTCAATCCAAGTCAAAAATAAATTGCAAGCAGACACTGAGAGAGTTAATGAACGAACACCCTGGTAAATCTCAAGGAGAAGACAACTGAAACTAAAAATCAAAGAGAAAACCCTAAATTTCTAAGTTTTCTGCAATCACCTCACCTGTCATAATTAAAGTAGTGATCATCGCTACTGTGACTAGAAAACACATGATATCATTGCGACTGTCAGGATCATATCCGCGATGAGTGAGGAAAAGGACAAAGAAATCTAAAATCTTCAAAAACAACTCAAGTTAATAATCTTCAAATATCTACCACGCAATGACACTAACTACAAGCAAGAAATTAAGTTTAAAAATCAATGGTTGACCAAACTCATAGAAACACAAGGTGAAGGAGAGGAAGGAAAAGATCATAGGCTCCCCAGTCGAGTTGTCATTTTGTTGACAAGGTTAATCCCCTTATGGATAGAGACGATCCCTCTAGCCCAATGAGTGGATCTAGCAACTTGAGAGGACAATGAACTAGACATCTTCCTAGATTATGATTTAAAAATAGAACAAGAGAGAAGGCGTACCTTGTTCTGATGCTAATCCGATTACCTTTTTTGAAATCCTCGAACTTCTTGTGTGAAGGTCTTGTTCCTGCTTCTTCCAGAGCTTATGTACCCTCACAAACAACCAAGACACAAGAAATCATGCCAAAACCAACAGCAAATCCAATAATAATGTATTTAGCTGATCAAGGAATGCCAAACAAATACATACATGAACATATATATTGGGAAGATGAACCAGCAGTTGTATTATTATTTAAAGAAGAAAGGGGAAGCTTACAACCATAGCCTTGATGTCGAAAGGCTCTCCTTGAGTGGTAATCCAAGTCCAATCCAAGAAACTCTCCAAGGGTAGAAATGAAGACCAGACGCTGCAGGTTACAAAGTAGTTATAGTCTCCAGAAGTTGAGCCTTACAGCAAGGTAACTTTCATCTAACACTCCTCCCCGATTACATCGTTTTTCTGGGTATATATGGTGTTTCATTACAAAATATCTATGCTAACCTATGCGTGAAGGGATCATAATGGATCACCAACCGCTCTAACTGCTTGGCATGGGTCTCTGCTGCAACCTGACTGTGTCAGTGAACAAAGTTCATCTTCTTTGATATTCTGTTGTCCTTCATGAGTAGGTGGAATGCTGCATGGAAGACATTCTATGACTGATAAATGCGTTTAACTGCTCGAGACATGTCATTTTCTCTCTCAGCAATTATGTTTGCTAAATGGGGTTGTTGAAAATTAAATGCACCAAGTACGGGCGAACCAACCACTTTCTTCCTTCAGGAGCATGTAGTGATCGGGGTGAGAGGAATGTATGGAAGAGGAGGGATATCAGCCGTTGGATCGCACAGATAGGTGGCAGATATGTCACAGTGGGAAAAATGGAAGAAATGGGAGCAAACAACTGTGAGCTGTTGGATCTCAGGGGGGCAGATCCAACGGTCATCGGGCGCGGAAGCTGCACGGGGTTTAAACATGTGGAAAACATGGTGGAGACCGTCGGATCGCACAGATGAATGGCGGAGACTGATTTTTTGGAGAGCCGATGCATGAATACGATCATATCGCATCGCAACGCAACATCAAATCGCAATATCGCGTCGGCGGAAGTCAGGGGCATAGCCTTAACACACAGGGATGCGATTTGTGATAGCGATCACATCGCATCGCATTGCAACGCAAGATCGCATTGCAATATCGTAACGCGGACGACAAGGGCGGAGGCTTAACACACATGGCTGCGATTTGTGATAGCGATCAGATCGCATCGCAATCTTGCAGCGACGGAAGACAATGGTGCAAAGAGGCAGGGGGGCTAATGTGCGATTGCGATCAGATCGCAACGCAAGGAAAAAACAAAGGCAGCGGGGCGAAAGGGAATAAGAGAGGTGAAGGAGAAGGAGGAGGAGGAGGGCCACCAGCTTTCTTTAAGCACAAACACACCACCAGACCCGAGCTATACCTTCCAACGCTGAAGCTTGTAACAGAGCTAACATTGGCTCCTTCTGGGGATGAGATCCTCCCTGTGAGGTTTCAAGAACTGAAAACCAATGCCTTCATACAAAATCAGCTTGAAAAACACTTGTCGACTATCCATTGGGAATGGAGTCAACTAAGCATACAATAAAAACTGAACAAGAAACTATTTACAATCATAAAAGCCTCAAAAATTGGCCAACTAGTAGGCCAGCAAAAACTGTTTCTCCTGCTCTCAGCCTGGTTCATCATAAATCAGCAAGACAGGATTTATTTGATCCTCTACCTCCAACAGTTTAGGACACTCAAGCTTGATCAGTAGATAGGGATCAAATTTCATTTCCCTTCTACTTATTTTTCTCCTTGGATGTTCTTTAGAGGAGCCTTTGTACACCTGCTGACTAATCATGGCTGTTGTGTACCTGTTCTTGTCTTCTGTGGGCTGCAACGTAAATATGAAAGACGCATCATTGTTTTCTTGTGTAGGGGACACAGAGCTAGTTTCTGCTCCTAAAGCTTTCTGTGAACAAGTTTCATCCAAGGAAGAATCTCGTAACTGTACACCCTCTTCCTCTGTCAACAGGCAAACTGCCCGTTCAACTTGTGTGGAGGCCGTTTGAGCAGGCATCAGAGTATCAATATTGAGGTGATCAGTCTCAAGCTTGGGCATTGAGCTATTTCCTGCCTCAATGTTCATGGGGCAACTTAGAGGGCTTGTCACTTGAGCAGACAACGGGACAAAAGATGATGGGGAGTTTTCTTCTCCCTCTTTAATCACTGGGCCAAGGACAAAAGTAGGTTGGAAAATTTGCAGATCTTCACAACCATAAGAAGATGAGCTGGCTTCGGGCTAAGATTCGTGGAGGAGGTCGGGGCTGCTTTCTGCTGATTGCTGCTGCTGATAAGCTTGTTGTTCTACAGGCACAACAAACTGACAAGAAGTGCCTCTTGATAATGCTTTCTCATAAGCAGCCATAGTTAGGAAAGGAATGCCTTCCAAACCATGGACCTCCTTTTCATCAAATTGCTCTTCTTCTGAATGTTGCTCAGCTCTTAACCTAGAAACTTCAAAGGCCAATAGCTCTATCATCCTAGCCATTTCGTCGATCTTATGATTTGAGGATGATAGGAGCCCATCCCTCTGCGAGTTCCCAGACTCCGTATAATCATAGAGCATATCCTCTTTGTCCCCCCAGTGCTTTAGGAACACATCATCTAAGGTCTCAATATCTACTATAGACCTAGGGGCTAATTCTTCAAACCATTTTCTAGCCTCCCCATCTAGGCTTTGGACAAAAACCCTCATCCACACATCCTCTTCATAGATATCCAGGTTATCAGCATAATATTAAAATGACTTTAGATGCTCTTCAGCTAATATTTCTTCTGCACCAGTAAACTTAGGCATAAATTCTTGAAGTCTCCTACAGGCATGGCATGCAATGGGATACGCAAGACCAGGGGTCCATACCTAGCAGCAATTATTCGTTCTATCTTTGTAAGGGCTTGTTGACTTGCCATGGCTAAGGTATACGAAAGGGATATTGGTGGTCTGAGTGGAATGGATCAATGAAAAGAATGACAGAAGCTGAGGAATACGATGGACAGCATGGATGCTTCTTACAACTAAGGTCCGAAAGGGAAATGAATGGAGGAGTTGAATGAATCTCTAAAGGAAATACTTCATTAACAGAGATACATGGGACTTTTATGGCTTACCTGATCCTAATGCTCCTACAATGTTTTCTTCTGCTTACGATCTTCTCAGTGTCAAGCACTGATTCAGCTAGTGATTCTAGAGATATCTTCAAACGTGCCTCACCAACTGCGCCAGAACTTCAATGTGGAGTCGCCAAAGGATGGCCTTCCTGCAGTGGAGTCGCCAGATAGATGATTACAACCAAAATATGTGCCCAGACCTTGTCTATCATCAAAATCTGGAACTGTGTCTTCTCCCAAGGAAGTTGAGCTTAGCTTCTCCTCTCCCCAGCAACGGCGCCAATTAATGTTATCACCCCAAGAAACTCACCTAGGTTGTATAACAGTGATGCTCGGGAACATTACAAACTCAACAAATATGTTGGATAAATGATGGATGAATGAAACAAATGCTGCATATTCAAGCCAGATAACCACTTCTATTATGATTCACCCCAGACATGGGTGAACACACCCAGACTACAAGGCTTTTAACCACCAACTACTCACAGTTTGAGGATAAGGTGATAATGGAGAAAACTGACCACACCAGCAGATGCACAGGACCCTGTGATGGCCGGCTGCAACCAGTTAGGAGGTCTGTAAATCTATTATCTAATATCCAGACAGGATGACAGCTCTCTGGCACTGAACAACAGAAACCTGCATGTACATTCAATAATACAGCTAAATCCTAACATAGAGGTGGGATGACAACCCCTCTAATGCTAAACCTTAACATAACATGAATCAATGCAAATAGGCATAGCCTGGAACAAGAAAGAGAAGTGGAAAGTGAGAAATTAACAGCAAAAGAAGCTTGTATTAGCTAGAAATGAAGACCAGACGCTGCAGGTTACAAAGTAGTTACAGTCTCCAGAAGTTGAACCTTACAGCAAGGTAACTTTTATCTAACACTCCTCCCCGATTACGTCATTTTTCTGGGTATATATGGTGTTTCATTACAAAATATCTTTGCTAACCTATGCGTGGAGGGATCATAATTGATCACCAACCGCTCTAACTGCTTGACATGGGTCTCTGCTGCAACCTGACTGTGTCAGTGAACAAAATTGATCTTCTTTGATATTTTGGTGTCCTTCATGAGTAGGTGGAATGTTGCATGGAAGACATTCCATGGGTGATAAATGCGTTTAACTGCTCGAGACATGTCCTTTTCGCTCTCAGCCATTCTATTTGCTGAATGCGGTTGTTGAAAATGAAATGCACCAGGTACGGGTGAACCAGCCACTTTCTTCCTTCAGGAGCATGTAGTGATCGGGGTGAGAGGAATGTACGGAAGAGGAGGGATATCAGCCGTTGGATCGCACAGATAGGCGGTGGATATGTCACAGCGGGAAAAATGGAAGAAACAGGAGCAAACAACCGTGAGCCGTTGGATCTCAAGGGGGCAGATCCAACGGTCATTGGGCGCGGAAGCTGCACGGGGTTTAAACATGTGGAAAACATGGCGGAGATCGTCGGATCGCACAGATGAACGGCGGAGACTGATTTGCAGGAGAGTTGATGCATGACTGCGATCATATCGCATCGCAACGCAACATCGAATCGCAATATCGCATCGGCAGAAGTCAGGGGCATAGCCTTAACACACAATGATGCGATTTGCGATAGCGATCACATCGCATCGCATTGCAACGCAAGATCGCATCGCAATATCGCAACGCGGAAGGCAAGGCCAGAGGCTTAACACAAATGGTTGTGATTTGCGATAGCGATCAGATCACATCGCAATCTCACAGTGGCAGAAGACAAGGGCGCAAAGAGGCAGGGGGGGCTAATGTGCAATTGCGATCAGATCGCATCGCAAGGAAAAAACGGAGGTAGTGGGGTGAAAGGGAATAAGTGAGGTGAAGGAGAAGGAAGAGGAGGAGGGCCACCAGCTTTCTTTAAGCACAAACACACCACCAGACCCGAGCTATACCTTCCAACGCTGAAGCTTGTAGCAGAGCTAACAGGAACTAATGTTGGATTCGGTGTCTGTCCTATCGAGACAAATCAGATTAGAAGATCTAGGTTTGGAGAATAAAAATAATGTCTCCATACCAAGGGTCAAGAGTGTTGACCAGAAACAGTGTTTCATCAAGTATCTGCTCCGTAAAATTGGTTGGGGTGCTTGCAGACGGGAGAGAAAAAATTAACTCAGCAAAGATGAGCGATTTCTTTGATTTGGCAGCAGTGAATTCCAAATCAAACTCCTGTAGGATGACAATCCATTTGGAGTATTTACCCCATAAGAACTGACGAGTCAGTATATACGTCATGGGCTTACAATCAGAAATTACAGTGGTTTTCCGTAAAAGGATATAGTGTCGAAATCTTTGGATGGCATGAAATGTCGCCAAAGCAAGCTTCTCAACATGAGCATAGAGAAACTTAATAAACCACGTGCTCATTTCCATCATCTTCGTCCTGAACTAACATCATATCAACGGTGTTATCAGTTGCAGCCAAATGCAAGAAATAATCTCGGCGGTAATTAGGGGGATGAAGTAAAGGGGCACAAACCAGGGCTTTCTTTAAAGCATCGAAGGATTCTTGAGAAAATTTGTCCCAAATAAAAGGGATCCCCTTCTTAAGTAAGCGAGTATAACCTTTGGCAAGTTCAGCGTAATTTGGGACAAATAATGGATGAAATTAGGTTTTCCCTGCAAGCTCTGCAATTGCAACATCGATGTTGGAGGGGGTGGATTGACTATGGCCTCAACTTTCAAAGGATCAAATCTGATCCCTTCACGAAACACAAAAAAACCTAAGATCCGGTCGGAATCGACACTAAACACAGACTTTTGTGGATTGAGACAGATATTATAATGCCAACATCATAAAAAGATATCTCTCAATTGATCTATATGGTCACGGCATTTAGTCGAATGAGCAGGCAAGTCATCGAGGTATGGCTGAACAATATGTCGAATGTCATGGAATGCATAGGACATTGCTGATTAAAAAGTGTCACCAGCATTCTTCAGACCAAAAGGAATATTTTTGTAAGATAAGGTACCCCAAGGATAGATAAAAGTTGTTTTATGTTGATCGGTGGGTGAAATATTAATCTGTTTATAGCCAGAAAAGCCATCCATGAAAGAAAAATCTCACTCCCTATGCATTTTTCGATGATCTAGTCGATAAACGGAGTATGATAATTGTCTTTAGGACATGAACTATTGACATCGTGGTAATCAACACAAACACATATCGTGCCTTGCTTTTTGGCAACAGGGACGATATTAGATACCCAATCCGCCAATGCAATACGATAAATGAAACCTGCTTTCAAAAGATTTTCTACTTCTTCTTTGGTAGCAGCAGCCTTGCAAGGGTGCACAGGGAAAATACATTGTCGAACAGGCTTAGCACTAGGATATGTCAGGATCTCATGCGTCACAGTGGTTGGATCAATATCGGGCATCTCCTCCTATGACGAAGCGAAAACATCTTGAAATTCTTTAAAAGGCTGAGTATAGATCTTGATCTCTTCTGGAGAACAAGAAACTCCTATATGGATGTTCTCGATAATTCCTGATTGAATGGAAATTTCAATAGGCATTGTAGCAATGATGTTTCCTATATTACCCTCTGAAAAAATTTCATGTACTCGAACAGTTGTTCAAAACGGAGGTGTAAAAGGATGAGAAATAGACGCTTCAGGACATGAAGACATCTCATCAAGGCGAGGGAGAAAGGAAGAATGATGATGTAGAACGTTCCATGGAACTTCCTCCAGAGACATGACTTCCACGATACCCTTGTCAGTAGGGAATGTCTTTTTCAAGGGATCCAAAGAATCCCAAGAACCAAGCCAAGGGGATGGCACATAAGTGTCCAGGTTCATACTGAAGACAGTGTGACTTTCTAAAGTGGCCATCAAAGCTAAAACAATTTCTTGATAATTTATCTCCAATGGACTTAAAGGCATAGCATTTCCAAATGAGTCAATTTGATCGTTGGAAAGGATAACCCAAGGATCCGTGGAATCCGAGATCATATTGACTGAATGAACATGTGGAGTTGGAAGGGTAAAAGTACCCATCAAAGCAAAGTCTTTAAAGAGACCTGCGCCCACGCTCTCATAAGGAATATCAGTATTTCCCACGGAAGGAACATTATCATTAGATGAACCAAAAGAAAAGAAAGATAGTTGATCAACTGTGACTATTTTTCCTTCATGAGGAAAACGAAGTATAGGGAACAAATAAGACACCACACAAAAAATGGCGTGAGTCTAGCTTCACCCAAGAAGAAGGTTGCAGTCGAGATTAGCATCTACAACTTCTACTTCTAATTCAACAGTCTTACCTTCTAATGTGATCGGTAAGCTCGTGAGAATACCGTATGGTCATGAACCTCTTCCATCAAAGGCGTCCAAGGTGTTCAGAGATTGGTTAAGAGGAGGAGAACCAATGGCTTTCCAACACGAAACTGACATGATGCAAGTCGAGGCACCTTCATCAATACCCATGCGATGAATCGTCTTTCCTTTGATAAGGACCTGGATCAGAAATGTTATCTGACGAGGAAGACGAGGTACATGATTCTCTAGATCAAAAGTAATCACACTCAAATCAAAAGGATCGATAGCACCTATAGCAGACAACAGTGATTTCTGCTGCGTTGGATAGGATTGAATAACCTCCAAGATAGACATCACCGAAGGCGCCTGAGCTAAATCCTCAACAATATTATAATGTTGCGCAGCTCTGGCGTTTGGATTGAAAGATGACTTCTGAAGAACACCTTTAGGGGGTGGTCATATGACGGACTCACTGTTAGGGCGCTCGATATGGAGCAGATCAGGAGAGGACGGAGTAGAAGTATAAGGAACAGCATGGGCTTCTTTCTCTATGGTCTGTGTAGATGTAGCCTGATAGTCCTTGGTTCAAGTAGCGATCGTGATAGGTGACCAACCTTGCATCATGAACACTCGGGAACATGAGGAAGCAGAAGACTGAGGTTAGTCTACCAATTGGGTCTGTTGTGATGGAAAGGGTTCTTTTAAGACAGTCAGAGTCCCTTTCAACAGGAAACTAACTTCAGATCGTTGGGGACAATCTTTAGTGTAATGATCCTCCTCACAGATGAGGCAAGGATATTTCAGCTTTCGTCAAGAAACATCATCAACAAAAGATTTTGGAGGGTCTTGTTTTGGGGCATCAACTTTGGCTTTACCTTTTCCTTTATTTTTACCTTTAGAGGATTTATCTATTGTGGTAGACTGGACAGCATGAACCTCAGAGGTTTTACCAGGATTGGAGGAATTCTTAGAGGGATTATTGGAACCAGTGTTCGAGACCGATTTTTTCTTCGAAGAAGCTTTCTAAGGATTTTGAGACACGAAACCAATCACACCGTCAACGGGTGGTGTATCCGGAGACTTCAATGTTGTCAAATCCGATGATGGTCTCAGAGCATCAGGTAACATCTCATACAATGTTCCAGATTTTGAATAGACTAGGTCTAAACACTGAGCACGGGCAATAGTCTACTCTTAAATAACACATCTGCCCATGGTTATGTCATTAGAAATTTTGTTGACGAACGATTTTTTGAACCACTATGTCAACATCTCATCAGCTATCTCAAACTTGATGAGGCAACGCTAACGTCTCCATTCATGGATATGATCAAAGATGTGGGTCGCGGTGTCTTGCTTTAGTGATGTAAACAAATGGGTGCGAGTTTCATAGCGAACTGGCAACTGGAAATGAGTGAGAAAATCCATAGTGAGAGAGTTGAAGTCACCATAGGTACCTCGAGGAAATTCGATGTACCACTTAGCGGTAGATGGATAGAATCATCGACGTACGAATTGTAGGAGCACTAGAGGTGATATGTCATCACATGGGCTTGTGGATCCTCCTCTTTTCCCTCAAACTTGGGGCAATCACTTGGAATTTTCGATGGAACTGGAGGCTAGTATGGCGAATGAAGAATGGGATCATTCGCGAGCCTGGAAACATCGGGCAGCTCCAACGTAGGCAAGAAAGGCAATTGCATGTTAAATGGCATATAGCGCCTTTGAGGAGACCCAAACTGCAGAGTCCATCCTTGTTGGTAAGGATATTCCCCCATAATGTCGGATTTTGTCCATATGGAAACTAATTTTGTCCCTACTGAGGGTTGCCTTGCCCATAAGGAGGATTCGGTCCTGGGTAGGTTTGATACTGCCCCTTCCAAAGGCCACTGATGAGCATTTTACATAGCATAAGAGCTATAAGGCTGATGAACCTACTGACCCTGGATGTAAGGATTTTTAACCTGTTGATGCAGGGGTTGACCTTGACCTTTCAAAGGCTGACCTTGCTGATACGCATATAAGGCTTGCTACTGCCAAGGCTGACCATGTTGCTACAAAACCTGGCTTTGCTTCTGGAAAGGTTGGCCCTGCAGCTGCAGAGGTTGGCCTTGCAAGGACAAAGTTTGGGAGGAATGTTGGAAAAACTACGTCTACGACTACAAAGTTTGTTGCGACTATTGCAAAGGTTTCCCTTATGGTTGTAGCAGTTGTCCTTGCGGCTGCAATGATTTCCCTTGATGCAGCAAAGAATGCCCTTGCTTCTGCGAAGGTTGCCCATGCTGCTACGAAGGTTGTCCCTGCTGCTGCAAGGGTATCTGGACAGTTCCTGGGGTGGTACCCTGAGGGTATTGGTAGTTCCCGAATTGGATCTGGCCATATCCACCAGGAACATTAGATTGACCAGGCTAAACATAAGGCCCAACTTGAGTAATGTAAGGCAGATTTACCATAGCTTGCGAACTGTATGGGACATAAGCCGGTTGGAATGAGGCCTGAGCCATATATGTCTACTGGTATTGGACGTTACCTGACCCAGATGGAACAACGGGGTTAGGAATAGCATCATAAAAGGGTTGATTCATTCCAACCATGTGAGTTTGTAATCCACTCACACTGGGTCCACCATAAATCATAGAGATATTCGGATCTTTCCCCCCAAGAGGTGGCAGAGTTTGTCCACTTTTTAGAGGGATAGAATAACTTACCGAGACCTTACCTGATGTTGTCGGTTGAACCGGAAGAGTCGGTCGAAACGATGACACAAGTTAAGATGGAATTGTAGGTTGAACTAGAACTGAAGTGACTGTAGCATGCACAATCGGTCGAGAGGCCGTGTTCTTAACGAATGGAATTGATGTAGGCACACATAGGAAGACCAGATGGGGTTTTGATACAATGACTAGGCACTAGGAGTGCCCGAAACCAACTGAGCTAGAGAGGTATAACCATGCGGAAATATGGGCTCACTTAACTCAGGATAAGAGAGATACGGGACTCTTCCTGTAAAAGGGAAACCTTCTGGAGGGAACTCATATCCCTACTCATCATCTACGTGAGGAGTGTCGGTAGTAGAAACTTCCAAATGACCTGGAGAGGAAACTGGGATCTTGCCTTCTGACTCCGTAGATGGAAACAACTGGCGATGAGCCAAAGGGATAGCAGACTGATCATATAGATTGTACGGACGTTGTGGAGATATCACAACAGGATTGAACAATGGGTTCGGTAGATAAACAACTAGTCTTTGCGGACTTTCTGGATTTTGCGAACTCTCAGGTGTCTGAATGGGATTATTAGGGGAATCTGGATCAAATTCTTGTGGTGACCAAGAATCTGATGGAGGCGGGCGAGGAGACAAAGGTTGGATGCTCAAAACAATTCGAAGTTCAACACCTTGATCCTCAAGCAACTAAGGAAGTTCTGGATGAACTCCTTGGGAGGACCCTTCAATATCAAACAACGAAGGGGAACTATGAGATGGACTGAATGGTTCAGCCACAATGGCTTCCCCTGAACGGAAAAAAGGAAAGGGAACAATTTAATTAAGGCTTTAACAAATCTTGAAATTAACATGGAATTTCTCAATTTGATCTATGAAGCACCTGCTTGGGATGACATGTTTACCGTGGGCAGTTATATTTTAGAAACAAAAACATTGCCTTTTCATATTTTAAGAGTTGAGAAAAGGAGAAAAGGTGACTCTAGTCACTTTCAATAGTTTTGCGAGCATGAAAGGACAAGTCTCTCGATGATCTTTTGAAATTTAAAGAGTCGGGAAAGATCAAATGACTGCTCACGTGAAACTAGGTAAAAGGAGTACCAAGTAACCATGAACTACAATATACACCTCAGCCAATAAATTGACCAAGGACTTGATCTACGTGCAGGCAATCTCCCCGAATGTTGTGTTTGGTGTATCACGTTTACAAGGCAATAGACTCGGCTTCCTATGGATAAAGGATTGCAACCTAGAAGGGTCTCCCTTTATATACGTGACAGTACGGGGAGCACAAGTCCGTGCTAGCACTGTATAATGCCGAAGCGAACTACAGCTGCTAAGTTTTAAAGACGTCGGAACACGTCTGTAACCTAGACAACTAAATATGATCGTTAATGTTTCAAATGATCCTTAGGTTAATTGATAGATTTTAAAGTTGTTCTTCTAATTATGTCTCAATTTCAAGGCCTTAACGATGTTTCCTCTTCCTAAAATGAAAACTAGATGAAGAAATGAAATCTTTCAATTCGATGAAGGCTAGCTATGTAGGGAAGAAAATCACTCAAATCATGCATCAAACCAAATGCAATATTCATCTATAACCATCTTCAAATGAAAAAAACATGAAATCTAATCTTTCATATGATAAGAAAATGTAATTCCATAACAAAATCTTAAAGCAAAATCTCTAAGATATAATGATGATTTTTTTCTTCTCTTTTCAAAATGCAACAAACATAATCTTGTGAAAAGGGAAAGAGAATGCAAGCAAACCAAGAAGTATGAAAATCACTTTCACATTAATGATTCGGATGCAACGAAAAATGTTCTGAAAACTAGGAAAATAATTTCACTTTTCCTTTCAGTTCGAAACACAAAAAACTTCAAAGCAAACACTTCCTTTTGATAGAATTGATTTGTAATCTATCGCTTGTCAAATGAAGCCTAAGATACTTTCACTATACCCACTAATGAAAACAACTTAAGGCATAAGAACCAAAATTAATCTGCAAGCAGGTCTGAACACACAAAGACTTTTTAACGAGGGCAATCAATCTTTGATTAGGAGACCAATGAGTGTACTAAGGTTGACCTAGAAGACCTACAACCCTAAAAGGCTCATCAAACTTAAAGAACACTCAAGCCAAGTCAAAAATAAATTGCAAGCACACACTGAGAGAGTTAATGAACGAACACCCTGGTAAAGAGAAAACCCTAAATTTCTAAGTTTTCTGCAATCACCTCACCTGTCATAATTAAAGTAGTGATCATCGCTACTGTGACTAGAAAACACATGATATCATTGCGACTGTCAGGATCATATCCATGATGAGTGAGGAAAAGGACAAAGAATTCTAAAATCTTCAAAAACAACTCAAGTTAATAATCTTCAAATATCTACCACGCAATGACACTGACTGCAAGCAAGAAATTAAGTTTGAAAATCAATGGTTGACCAAACTCATCGAAATACAAGGTGAAGGAGAGGAAGGAAAAGATCATAGGCTCCCCAGTCGAGTCACCATTTTGTTGACAAGGTTAATCCTCTTATGGATAGAGATGATCCCTCTAGCCCAATGAGTGGGTCTAGCAACTTGAGAGGACAATGAACTAGACATCTTCCTAGATTATGATTTAAAAATAGAACAAGAGAGAAGGCCTACCTTGTTCTGATGCTAATCCGATTGCCTTTGTTGAAATCCTCGAACTTCTCATGTGAAGGTCATGTTCCTGCTTCTTCCAGCGCTTATGTACCTTCACAAACAACCAAGACACAAGAAAGCATGCCAAAATCAATAGCAAATCCAATAATAATGTATTTAGCTGATCAAGGAATGCCAAACAAATACATACATGAACATATATATTGTGAAGATGAACCAGCAGTTGTATTATTATTTAAAGAAGAAAGGGGAAGCTTACAACCATAGCCTTGATGTTGAAAGGCTCTCCTTGAGTGGTAATCCAAGTCCAATCCAAGAAACTCTCCAATACTCCTTCTCCAAGTCTAATGAATAACTTCTAGGTACAAGCTCAGAATAGGGGTGCAAATGGGCATAGATCAAACATTTGGGAATGGCAGAGGGGGAATTTATAGGCTGGTTGAGGGAGTTAGACCTCCTGCAATGATAGGATTAGGCCCACATATTAAGGAGGTAACTCATAGGGATGAGACCAAAAGGTCAAATTAGGAGGATTCGACCTCATCTATGCGAAACCACCTCCAACTCGCCGCTCTGGAAGTTTCTAGATCATGAAGCTCCCCATCCTCGTTGGTAAAACTTCCTTTTTGAGACCATCACAAGTATTAGAGAGAACAGAGAGATGTCATCACTGGCTTAACAAGGTGCAACAGGCGATCATCGCGGTTTTGAGCTTCATAAGTGCGATGATTCTCATTTTAGGGTTTCATGAGTTATTTCTTCAGGGAAAGCTCTAGATATTTTCCAAGAGAAGTTAAAGGAGGGATCTGAGTTGCATGCATTGATGAGTGTATTGTATAATGATCATGTTTTGGGCACTTTAGGATATGTCACAAGTGCAGGAGGCGTGAAAAAATATTGTGTAACAGTCAGATAGTCTAGTCATGAATCCTCAGTAGTTGCACTCTAAGAGAAACTTGCAATATATGTTCACAGCATTCTCTGAAGGTGTCCATGCCCAACCCATGCCAGGAAATTGTTGATAGGCACAGATTGCATCGAGCAGGTAGGCAAACATGAATAATATTGCTTGTTGATCCTTGTGCGGATTTCGGGCATTCAATACATGCACTTTCAGCTAAAGATCCAACATGTCGGACCAGTTGAAAGGCTTTCCTTCACTTGTCAGACGATCCAATAGAACCACCCAACTATGTAGGAAGGTCTTTATACTCTCTTGGCCATACAGGCGACATGTGAAGATAACCAAGAGTTGGTAAGCCTTCTTGAGTGTCTTTGTCTTGTATATCTGGTTGGGTATTGTCCTAAACTTTGATGGATCCCTTACCCAACACTTCAAGATGTCTCTTATGTTCATGTTGTTGTTGGGAGTGTAGAATGGTGCATCCATCCTATTCAATGGTTGAGGAAAATGATACATCTGTTGATAATATTCTGCCCTGAAGGTAGCAAGCCCTACTCCACTGACACTGCTCAGTATCATCATCTCGGGATCAGTGTGTGAGACAGTCTAGTGGATTATGTCTATGCACTGGAAGGTGGGGTACCTACATGAAACCTTGTACAATCCTAACTTATGGATGTTGACATAGACATGACGGTCCTCCATATTTTCCTCAAAATTGCCCGCAAAGATAGTTTTGATGTCTTTTCATGTGATCTTGATGTCTTTCTCAACGAACATATGTGTGCCTGCATAAACGAGCAAGCTCATAGACACCTATTCAACCACATCTCCAGTACTGCTTTCAATTGTGTCCTTTGATCCAGCTCTCTTGGAGCCCATGTTACATGTACTACTAAGAAGATGCTCAACACTTGTTGTACCTGGAGACGGAGAAGACACTCACGGCAAGCCAATGTTAGCAGAAAAACATAAAGCAACTCAGGAATCAATCATGCAGAGAACTAGTTGACTATTAGGCAAGATTACGCAACATTAACTCTATAAGGTTAAAAGACTGTTAGCTGGAACTACACATTGCGTAATCCCAGCTGCCAAGGAGGCCTGATGCTGACTGGAACTGTGTAGATACAGTCCAAAGAGGGTGACTATGGATTAGAACTATGTAATGCGCAGTTCATTCTAGTTGGGTTGTTGGCTAGAACTACGCATTACGCAGGCCCAGTGGGCAGGACTGGGCACTGTCTCCCAGGATTTCGCATAGCACAACTGGGAGCCAATGTCATGCAGCCTCTATGCAATTTGTGGAGGCAAGGCAGAGCCTTGAATTCCGAGAATGCGCATTGCATGCCAAGAGAAGCAAGATCTGGGCAAGGCAGCCCAAATCTGCTCGAGGGAAACCTGAAAACGAGAAGGACTAAATGAGTGTACAAATATGGTGCAGTTCTGAGTGAATAGACATGCATGCAATCCAAGCTAGTGCATAAATCATTCAAACAAAAAAACTACACAGCTCACGAAGAGATTCATCACAACAGCGACTATTACTGCAGAAATAGTGTTATGCATGTGACGCTAAGGAAATGAAATGCAAAACTTGAAGCAACACTTCTACAATTTAAAATACATTGAAATGCCAATTTTCGTTCAATAAAACAAGGAAAACAACACTTACCCAAGCCAAGAAATCAAAATCGATGGAAAAAGCGGTAAAAGACATGAAAAGCAAAAATTACCCAGAAAATTTGTGCTGACTGTGCCGAAGGTTCCTAGATGCCTCGGGAATGCCAGAGCTCCAAGATTGAATGTGAAGAATGAGTTATGGGGCATCCATTAAATATATTTGTTAGATTTACGGTTTATGACACACATGCCACAAATCTAGGAAAAAGTGACACTTGGCGAGAAGTTTCTAAAATCGATTTTGCATGTAACTCCCAGTGCTAAAAAGATGCCTAAAATCTAGGGATGATTTCTCGCTCTTTTTCTTTTTCAGGAAAATCTACCATGCATGCAAGGACGAATTATGTTGCTCTGGGGGAACTGGGTAACCTACCGGCACATGCAACGGACATCCACTGAAGGGAAACTTCTGCGTTGTTTCTAGGCTAAGTGGCTCCGACTGTCTTACAAGTTTTGTGCAATTTCCTAGAGCAAGCTTGGCTGCCTGTTGGGCCAACATAGTTTTGATCCTCAACTAACTATCAGGGTGGTCTGCGCATTTTTCCAGAGCAAGGATGGATTGCCTGCTCTGTGCATTACCTGGGAGCAAGGCTGCTGGCTTGCTCTATGCAGTTTTCCTAAGCAAGGTTGGTTTCCTACTCTGCGCAATTTCTGAGTGCAAGACAGTTGTTGGGTTCTTCTATGCAATTCCTGCGGGAAAGACAGACTACCTTTCAGGATTGCACATTTTCCCAGACAGAACAAAGACTGGATGGGAACCAAGTTTTTGGGTCAGCTTGTGATTAGTCGACAGAACAAGTGAACACAATTTGTTAAGCGAAATATAAAATCAAATGAAACACAAGTACCTGAGTTGTACAAGATAGCTTCTAATATTTCGAGGAGGGAGGCTCCAAAATGAAGCAAAGGCAAAATTTGGGAGGGTGGTTGTAGCCGCTACAAGCCTGTAAGGCGCGTATACACGCGATTGTGATATTGGTAAGTCACGAGTATTTCGTGATCTATACGCGTACATAAACTAGGGTTTTGATGGAAAGGATGCCTGATCAGTTTAATCAACCTTGTTGTATTTCTGTTGACTAGCAATGAAGTTTTATTGATGATCCGGGCTTAACAATAATGTTTAAAAGATAAATTGACTAATTGAGGAATGATGAAGATATTTGTTGTTTATGATTGAATTTTAGTGAAGGTTTTGTGATTGTTTCATAATGGTGAAGTGGATCTGTGTATGATTCAATATTTAGTCAGAGTGACAGTGGTTCAGTTTTCAAGATTCAGTGGTTTAAGATCTGTATGTGGGTATGCTTCATGGAAAGCACGTACACACGCGGGTTTTCTACTGTAAAGTAGCGTATATATTTTGATATATGGTTGATTAGGGTTTGCAGTAATAGAATCTGGTTTCTATGATGTGCAATATGTTGATTGGTATTCTGGTTATAGTGTTCTGACTGTTCTGGTTGTTTAAGTTGATAGATTTGGGTTTCAGTTGATTGAGTTGATTCATTGATTGGGTTTCAAAGATTGGTTGGTTTTTTTGGTTCAGTGATTGATTGATCCAATGGTTGAGTTGCAGTGACAAGTTTCGGTTTTGATGATTGGTTTTGGGCTTAAATGTTAGTAGTGGGTCTAGTCTGAAAATTTGATGAAACGTGGCCTACAAGTTGTGATGTATTGTAGCAGGTGGATCCAATATAAAAATTTATGAAACGTGGTCCACAGAGATGTTGAAGGTTGGATCCTTCAGTGAGGGAATTGAAGGTTCTTTCCAGTGGTAGATGGTAAATCAGATCACAGGGTTGGAGCTCCCTTCTAGAGGGTGTCAGTAAACAAGATCAGGGGGTTGGAGCTCCCTTCCAATGGGTATTAGAGAACGAGTGAAGGTTGTAGCCTTCTGCAGGTGGGTGCCTACGTGCTGGTATGATTCTGTGCCAATACAATATCATAAGAAGTTTTTCTTTATAATAAAAATAATACAGAGACAACAACATCGGTGGCTTTTTTCCCACATGGGGTTTCCACCTTAAACCTTGGTGTTCATGTGTGTTGCTTATGTGTGATGGTTTATTTTGTTCTTACTCCACATGTTTATTGTTTATATAATGTTGAATGAAGTACTAATGAACTAGCTTAAGATAAACAGAAGATGAATTAACTAAAAAAATATGTTTTAATGGATATACGCTAGTTGTATGAATAACAGTTGTGTACACACATGAGTTCCCTTCAGTAAAGTCGCGTACAAAAATCAGGATATGAAATTGAAAAATTTTATTGTTTGAAAATACGGATTCACCCTCCTCCACCCACCCCCCCTCCTCATATTTTTCCCAACAATATCATCCACACACAAGGCCAAATAACTAAGACAAACAACCACTAATTTCAAATATACACAGCGATCCACTTTGCTCCTTGTGAAGCCAAGTCTCAATATACAAGTATCAAATTTTTTATAACACAACTCTAGTGATTATTTTAACCCATATAGGGACTTTTTCAGCCTACATGCCATCTCTTTATTTCCCTTCACCACAAAGCCTTTTGGCTACTTCATTTAGATTTCTTCTTTGAGATCCCCATGTAGGAATATTATCTTTATGTCCATTTGTTCTACTTCAAAATAAAAAGCAGTAACAACATAGGCAAGAAATCTAATAGAAGTTAGCATGACAATAGGATAAAATATCTCACCAAAGTCAATTCTCACTACCTAGGAATAACCATTTTGTTATTAATCAAGTTTTCTATTTTTTCATTCTTCTTTTTGCATTCAAAATATCCTTAAACACCCATTTGCTACCAATGGTATTTCTTCTAACTAAAAACTCATTTATATCCCAATCCTCATTCTTGTCCAAGGATGGCATTTCTTTAACCATGGCCTTTTTCCAAATTTTTCCATCCTCTAAATCCATTTCCTCCCTAACAGCTTTAGGATCATCATCAATAACAAACAAAGCAAATTTTGAATGGAAATTAAGTGCAGTATACCTTTCTAGTTACCTTCGTTATTCAATTGATCTCCTCAATACCGAAGTATGTGGTTCTTGTTCATATGTTTCATTTTCTTTTGTAGAGTTTGATTCATGATCCTTCAATTTAAACTCTATCTTTTATGGTTCTTGTTAGTTTTTGTAGTATCGGATGTGTTCTAGAGACGAAATTTTGTGGAGAGACTATAAAGCATGAGATCTCTAAAACCCACAAATTGTTTCTAGAAATTTCACTTATAGATGACTTAATTAGATTATTAACCTATTTTTTAATATTTCCTAAGTCTAAACTTAGGAAAATTGATTAATTTATTAGAATTAATTAAGTCAATGTGAGAATAGTCTCTAATCTCACACAGATCGACTTCAAGATTATCCTAGCCCTTGATTAATTTTTAATATTGGTCATTGGTGCTCCAATAGATGATTGTAAGAAGTTGATGTGCACTTGGAGAACACACCAAAAACACTTGGAGAATTAGATTTTCCAGAGTAGCAACAGTCAGTTGTCGGAGAGTTCGAGCTTCAGTGAGGAAGTAGAGTCAGTGAGCGGTAGTGACAGTGATCCGAAGGAATTTTTCCAGATCCAGAGCGGCAATAGCAAGAGGTCAAGTTATTTCCAGTGAAGCAATGCATAGGACTGTGCAGTTGCTTCAGAATAGCAATTTGATTTGGCTAGAGGAAAATTAAATTCATCTTCCATAGGTCAGGAAAGTCTTCCAGAGGGTTGGCGAATTAGTTTCCTCAGTAGATACAGGCATAATGACTTCATTAGAGGCAGTGTCAAGCTAGACGTCCAAGGGTCTACGCAAAAGCTTACGCAAAGGGTCTAGGAGGATGTATTTTCTAAGGTAGAGTTGTGTCGGGATTGCTTGTGGAGGAAGGGAAATTGCCCTAGATTATTTTGGCCAGATTTTCTTGTTTTTTGGATTGCTAGTTAGGCATCCATATATTGTACTCATATTTCACTTTTGGATAATAATAAAATCCTCAGCTGCTGCACTGGTTTTCTAAAGATGGGTTTTTCCAGGGACATTTGTCCAAAATTAACAGTGTCATATTTTTATGTGTGCTATATTTTCTTAGATTCCAACGCTATTTTTTTATTCCATAATATTTGTTTGTGAAAATCACAGTGTGAGTTATTTGGTATTTGTCGTAGCAAACTGCGAATAAACTGTTTAGTAAATTAACAATTAGGAAAATAATTTCCGGTCATTGTGATTGATTTCTCTAAATACCACATCTCTATTATACACAACCTTCTTAGTTTTTGGATTCCAAATCTTATAACCTTTCGAACCATCTTTATATCCAATAAAGATACAGATTCCAGTTTACTCCTATTCTCCTTTGAAACATGTAAATAAACATTATAGCTAAAATACCCTAAGATGTTTAAGATAGGGTTCCTTACTAGTCCATACCTCATGTGGAGTCTTGTCATCTCGCAGTGACGAGGGTGATCTATTTATTAGGTAAAATGGATTGTCCATTCCCTTTTCCTAGAATTCTAGTACCACTAAGCATGCTCCTTGTTTTCTCCATCAATTTCTTGTTCATCCTTTCTGAAACTCCATTTTGTTGAGGTGTGTATATGGAGTAGCCTTCTACTTTCTATACCACACTTCTTATAGAATTCTTCAAATTCATTCTCCACCATTATCTCTCCTCAACACCTTAATTTTGTTCTCTATCTAATTTTCCTAAGAGTCTTAAACTCTTTGAATTTGTCAAAGACTTTAGATTTCTTCCAAATGAAATAAATCCATGTATTACTAGAGAAGTCATCTATAGATGAGACATAATACACAAATTTACTAAGTGATAGAACTAACAAACATAGATCCAAGTACATCATTGTGCACCAACTATAATATTCCCTCTAACCTCATATAACGATATAAGTATCTTACTTGATTCTGCTTCCCAAAGATAAATTAGACATACCTTCTACCATATCATTACCACGTACTATTCAAAGGCCCTTCTCTCTGATATGTCTGAATATGTGATGCCACAACATAGTCTTTTCACCAAAGCCTACAAGAACTTTTTCTTCTTTTGCTCCTCTCTCAAGAACAACAAAACTATTGCACCCATCACTAACAATGCTTTCTAATATGAACTCCCATAAACACACCATTTGTCCTCAGACCATGTTGCACATATCCTTCTCAAACATTGATTTTACACTTGCATTGCTCATCCTGTTTATAGAAATCAAATTTATGGACAATCTTGGGATGTGCAAAACACCAGAGAATGTTCTAATCCTTCCACCCATGAAATTCAACTTGAATTGAACTCATCATATGATTATAGTTGTTGATTCACTTCCTAAACAAACATCACCACCATCATATTTTCCATACTTACAAAACCACTCCATGTGAGGAGACATATGAAAGGATGCTCTTGATTCAACCAACCATGTCTCCTGATTTGTGTGCATACTCGAAAATACACAACCCCTCCATCTGAGGAGGTTTTTACTTCTATAGAATGAGCATCATCAAATTGCTTCCCTTTCTAAACAATTTTGGATTTACAGTCTTTCTTGTAATGCCCTTCTTTTCTGCATATCCAACATAACTTTATGAATTTTCTTGGACATTCATATCTTCCTCTAAAAATATCCCACTTTAAGACTTATTTTTATTTATATTTTAGAAGCGCCAACTTACAAACAAGGCAAACTTGCCATATTTTCCATTTCATCTCCTCTAATAAAAAGGATAAGACTATCGTTGAAATTTATTATTTCATTACTACATGTAGCAACAACCGTATCCCACTTGTCTAGTGAAGAACACAATAAGCTATACACTAATCTTCATCTAAAATCTTAATATCAACAAATAATAGATGACTTACCACAGTATTGAATGTGTTTAGATGCTCTATCACCAAGTCTCCATCCTTCATCCTCAAGTTATACAACTATTTTTGTAGGAAAAAATTGTTCAACAAGTACTTAGATTGATAGGAAGTTCCTAACTTGTTCCACAATGCCTTCACAGTAGCTTCTCCGAAAACATTCATTATCATCGAATCTAAGAGACAATCATATTGTGTTATTTTCCTTTCAACCCAACTTGTTTGTGACTTCTATCGACATCCTTGTTGGTACAATACTCAGATCCACATTGATCCATTGATCTTTTTCCACCAATAGATATTACATTTGAGCTTCCACAACTCAAAATATTTCCATTGAATTTCTTAGTCTTTATATTTTAACTAATCTCCATTTCCTTTCACCACAAGAATCGATTTTGCAAATCTCCCACTATAACAAGGTCTACCATAGGTTCAAGTAAAACCCCTTAGCCACAAAAGCATCTGCTTGAAGTGAAAATTGTTATGATACCATGTTAAAAATTTATCCAGAGAGATAAATTAATGGGCAATAATAACAAAACATAAAACACACAAGTTTTATCTTGGAAAACCCAAACTAGGAAAAACTAGCTGATAGATCTATTTGTCCCTTGGTCAAACCTGGTTGAGTCAACCAAGTGAGCCTTCACCGCTCACTTCCCCTAGCCCATTACAATGGAGTATCACCAAGTTTCTTAAAGCAACATTATATGCATTCCATGGGCACAAAACCATAGGCTACCGAAACCATGTCCCAAAAACTAGCATTATTGACCTAGCAACTTTGAGTCTTTCACCAAGTCAAGTGTAACCTAACAAAGGGTCTTTGAGAGTAGGGGAGAATAGAGTTAGGAGGAGCCCCTTATATATTTGATGGTGCAAGTGGAGCATCCTAAATCAAATGTCATTGTCATTGCATGTGGATGGGATGAAATTTTGAAATCCTTGGTTACATCCTCCAGGAGTTGATTATCATTTTGAGCATGATAATTTCAAGTGGTCGAGTCCCTACAATGTCTACAAATTGATAAGGGACATTGACATAGTCTCCAATATTCTTGTTAGCCTATTTTTATGCATATACCTTCCAAATTCCCATCATCAGGGTTCACCTCAACACATGTTGACCACTAATGCTCTCTCTAGTGCATAGGTGGCCTCATTAATCTTTAAGAACGTACCTAATTTGTACCCTGACATCACTAGGATTTTTTAAATGCTCTCTCTATCTCAATGGAAACTAGGAACCCATTACCCAATAGTGAGTCACATCAACCCTATTAGTTGAATCTCAATTGTATATGGCCTTTATCATTTGTGCTCACAAGGAGGAAGATGATAAGACCAGTGGGTCCTATATGAAATCCTATGGAATAACCAAGATCATTGCCCCATTTGGCTATTATCCAATCTCAAAAGGACTTCGCATATAGCTCCTTCCCATTTAAGCATGCAATGAATGGTTAATGAGTGTAACAAAGAACAGTATCACTCATCATGCCCTCATAGAACTTTAATATCATTTTTCCTTTACATTATTTCATGCAAATTGTTGTCGTCTTCATCTTACTCTTTCCCTCCTCACTTTGTCTTATTTCTAGTCCGTTTCAATCTCCTTTCTAAGTCTCAACTAATAGGGCATTCAATTTCTCCATACCACCTTTACCAATATGGATATCTTCAATAAGTTTTGAAATAAAAGATCAATCAATT
This sequence comes from Pinus tabuliformis, assembly GCA_031772625.1. NCBI lineage: Eukaryota > Viridiplantae > Streptophyta > Pinopsida > Pinales > Pinaceae > Pinus > Pinus tabuliformis. The sequence goes on along the minus strand of CM062817.1, from coordinate 1,240,668,324 downwards.
GTATGAGACCAACCTTGTTATCACTGGAATGTCCTTCCTTGAGACTGCTTCAATGGAATCTTGATCTTAAGGAGCCTCATTTTTAGGTTCTAACATATTTGGTGGGGGAGAACCCCTAATATTCCTTGACATGCTACTTAATCTTGTACTCAAATGTCTTTCCAAGATTCCTTATTTCTAAGGAGACTCTCTTTTCTAATTCCATTGACGGCTCTCACAATGGAGATTCACATTTTGATTGATTGGGACTCCTACCTCTCCACCCAATGCATGCCCTCCATTATCCATGTTCTATTAGCCAACAAGACATGTTACTTCTTAAAACCCTAGATTGAGATTTGTTCCTACTTGTGACCACGTAGTCCTAACCCTAAACCTATCCATCTAGTCTCCATTCTCCGCCCTAACACTAATTATCATGGAAACAAACAAGTTCATACATGAAGACCTTTTGGATGAACTATTGGGCCTTTCCTTCAAGAATACTTTAGCCTCCTCAATAATTCTAGTATTGGTTTTCAAATTTTTCTTACTTATAAGATAAAATAGTGTTTGATAGCATGAAAACCTTAATTTTATCATTTTTCTACATTAAGGGGTAGCACCTATACAATGACATTCTGAGGGATGATGGTGTTATTTTTGGGCATAACAAGATATGCATGCTAATAAAAGAGCATAAACAAAAAGGAAACTAAGGGAGAAAGTAATAGTGTGGGTCAAAGCATATAGGGGTAGCACATTTACAATGACATTCTTAGGGATGATGGTGTTATTTTTGTTTATAACAAGATATGCATGCTAGAATAAAAAAGCATACAGAAAAAGGGAACTAAAGTAGAAAGCAATAATGTGGGTCAAAGCATATGCTTGCTTACAAATAAAGTCATTCATACTCCACCCCCACTGAAATGTTGTATTATTACTTCCATTACCCATGTCGTAAGATGATACACAGTTTTAGAGCTTGCCTTGCCATATATCTTGCACCATATCTAAGCTATTTCCTTTAAGGATTTCATTAGATAGAATTGTTTTTTGAAGAATCATGATGGTCTTGAACCTTATAGAAATTTGATAGGATAAAAGGGCCCATCTTTATACCAAAGAATCATTTGGCTTATTGGAGTGTGTGGTCCTTAAAAAATCTTGATGATGAAGCTCTATGGGATTGAGTCTATTGGAGATATTATATTACATAAGACATTTTGGCAAGTCATTGGATTATGATGATTAGTTACACAACAAAATAAGCTTGTGACTGAACACAACCTCTAAAGGCCATGCGACATGAACCAATGTTGAGGTCCACATTTTCTTCCCTCGTCATTTTCTAAGATTGTGACAATAAAAGCTATCAGATATGTCGAGAATTCATCTAGACATGCATTGTGTGTATGGCTTACATATCTCATGTTTTGTTAGTGCCTTGGGAGCCATGACAAGATATGAGATAGTAGGTTTACATTTAGTCTAAAAGATTTAACTTTAGCGAGAAGAAAATAAATAACATTGAATCATTGGCACACGGCTCAGTGAGCACAAAGGAAGCGACTAACACGAGGAGAAAATCAAATAATTCCAATGAAGTAAGTGGAACCCCATTTGACCTGAAATAAGTGAGAAGGTATGCAAAATAAATAAATAAGCTAAACATCACCTTATTAATGATAGCACATTGTGGGTGTTATATTTCTTAAACATCTCTTGAATATTGTACAATTGGCACAAGTATATGCTCCATGTCCTTCAATATTTCTTTACTTACAAATTCTTGAATTTATGCAACAAGTGATGGGATCGCCCAACGATAGACATATGCCATGTTATGACGAGCTTGAATTACATCTATGTAGCTAAAAGTGGGGGTGAGCCACTATTGGGGCATACTCATTATTTGAGGAAATATTTTGATATCCTTTAGAGTACAAAACCTCTCATCCCCATAAAATATATTTTTCATGTTAATACCTAAAGACGTGAAACCCTAAAATCAAGTAGTGTCCATTTGAAGGCTTTGGGCATCAAGGGATCTCAAAGGGAGGAAAAGGCCACACCCACATTCACCCAATGCCCAATGTGAGGGACCAACTTCAAGCTTCAAGACATTAGAGGGATGTTTCATGGTATTACAAACCTTCAAACCCATAAATGAAGTTTGGCAAGCACACTGCAAAAGTTCTTGGTGGAAGCATGTACTTCATGGTTTAATGTAGGAAAGGTTTCATCATGGTCACCACTCTCTAAAGCCTCGAAGTGAGCCACAACACTTCAAACCTTTTAGAGAGTAGACCCCCAAACATAAGACAATTGTTTTTAAGACCTCTTAAGACTTGCAGTAAAAACACAACCCATGTATGGACTCAAGTATCGAGATTTGTGCTCAACAAATTTGAGAGCCTCAAATTATGGAAAAACGTAGAGTTATTTCCAAAACTTTTCACCAACACATACAACTTAAATGAGTCAAGAAACTATGTAGACTCTAGGAGAAAAACAAAAGTTGACGAATGCCATGAGGTTTGTTAGCTTCAAGACTATGTTAACTCCTAGATTTATTTTAGAGTGTTTTGCTTAGTTTAGCATAGAAAAACATGTGACACTTTCGGGCCTACCATTTCTCCAACGAAAGAAAGTTCTTGACAAATCATAGACCATGTATTCCCTATAAAATAAGAAAACAAATTACAAAGTGGTGGTTGTAGCATGGGATCTTTGGAAACAAAGAAAATTATCAAGACGGCAAATTATTTATGAGCACCCAAAAATGGGTAAAAAATTCATCATTTCAAGATATTTTGAGGATTTCAAGTTATAATTGAGAAAATATAGCTTGTAACTACAAATCTTATATTTGTTTATCTCCATCAAAAGGCCTTAATACTTTGCAATGTAAACTTTGGGTTAATTGTTTGACAAATCTTTCATTCATCTCATTTAATGTGTCAAATTTAAGAGAATTCACTTGAAAATTATGGAATTTAGCTTGAAAGACTACCAAATTGAAGCAACCCCTTTACTATTTTTTTTCAAACATTACTTATAATAACTTACAAAAGTCCCTTTAGCTAAGCTGTGGTGTTACAAAGGGCTTGTTTATGCCATCAAAATCATCAAAAACTTGCACTTAGCATCATTCATATCCACCTTGGGGGTTTTGAAACAAGGTCAGTGCATTAATGCAAGTCTAATCATGTAGATGCTCGTCTATAAACCACACTCCAGTAAGCAACCCATTATATAATATTTCCATAGCTCTACAGAAAGTTACAATGCACATTAAAGATTTGAAAATTGAAGAATTTTACAGCGATATCAATTAATAGAATTGAAAACTATATCTTTAATGTATTTATGTTTTTCACCAGATTTAAAACTTGTTCAATAATACCATAATTTTCATAGGATTGGCCAATCTTCTATGCAAAGCAATTTTTTTACTGTAGCAATATTACCCAAAATGCATCAGAGGATTGGCCAATCTTCTATGCAAGGCAATTTTTTTTACTGTAGCAATATTACCCAAAATGCATCAGAGGATTGGCCAATCTTCTACAAGGCAATTTTTTTACTGTAGCAATATTACCCAAAATGCATCATATACTTGTATACTAACAACAAATTTCCAAATAGAATCATTAAATCTAACCCACAAATAACTAAATGTCCCGTGAAATAATGTCACTTAATTACAAAATGACATGCATTACATTAAAGGAAATGGCAGCACTCCACTTTATATATTGAACAGAAAAATTGACAAATGGACTTCTCCAATCAAAACTTACCAAGAATAATAGAATATATACTTCCATTACATTTCAAGGATACATAACTCATTCTATGGATGATGTTTGGGAAAAATAATTATTCCTAATATATGTTGATTCCATACATCAGCCCCTACGAAATGACATTTATTCCATCAATTACTTTTAATACTTATACAAATTCAAAGAGATTTATTTATTCAAACACGGATTTATCCATTCATTTATTCATAAACAGAGATTTGGCTCTCTTACAAGATTTATTCATTCGGAGATGTATTCATGAACAGAGATTTAGCTATCCTACAATTAACTTATCAGATGGTCAAATCGCATGCCCGGAATGGATAGACTAATAGTATAATAGGATATCCGTTTAATAAATATGCTTAGAATCTTTAGTTCCAAAAAAGTCATTTTATCATTCTAACCTCAAGTAAGTCTATAAATACCTGTATCTAATTTTCCTTCTCATTATCTCAAGTTGAATAGGAAACAATCCCTTTGAAGGGCTACCTTCCCAAAGGGGCCAGGAAACACCTCACAAATAACCCATTGCATTGAGGCCTACATTACTGGCCATACACTTGGAGAGTAGAGAGAACTGGATTCATACAAAGAATGAAAAGTATTCCAAAGGGGCCAGGTAACACCTCACAAATAACTCATTGCATTGTGGCCTACATTACTTGCCATACACTTTGGAGAGTAGAGAATTGGATTAATACAAAGAATGAAAAGTATTAAGTAATTGACGGTTTTCTAATAAGTAAATCGATACTTGAAAATTACCAAGGCTATCCGACAGATGATATCGGTAACATTGCTTAAAGACCATAAATCTCTAACCCCACATATTTTAAAAGCAAAAAATTATACAAACTATGTAATTTATTTCAGCACACTTCGGAGTACATAGATCATCGACAAATTTGTGGCATGTCGCTTATATGGGCAGTTGAGGCGTAGTGTGAATATTGAAAGCACAAATCCAATATTGGTATTACCACCTTCAAAAACTGTATGTCCATAATACGTTTTTGCACATGGGGGAATTTGATCATGCCTCATTTGCCCCCCTACAAAAACAAATGGATGGTTCCAGTCATCTTAACCAAAAGGTTCTTTCAATCTAAAATAGATTGTTTTCAGATCACAAGTATGCATGAAAAATGAGGCTTGAAAACATCCGCAAAGGGAAAATACCAATGAAACTAGATTGTTCTCAGATCATGAGTACGGATGAACAGCCTTGAAAACGTCTGCAAAGAGCAAATACCAGTGAGACACTATAAAGCGGAGCAAATGTTTGAACTTTAGCCCCTCAAAATTTCTTTACTATTTAGTGCAGGTCGATTACAGTTAAAAGGGCAGTTTTAGGGGAACAAAATATATTTTTGAGAATGTTTTAACTGGTTACTGGGTTTAAATGTTGCCAAAGAAATCTTGTGTTTCGAATATAAATCTGACTGCATGTATTCATATTTATGTGAATACACATTAGTAGAATTCAAGCTGCCTGAAAAGGAGCAATAATGCAGAAAAGCAAAGCAACTTTTTGCCCTCTCAAGAGCTCACTACAATTTAGTGCAGGCCAATTACAGTTGCATTTTTGAGGGAACAGAATACATTTTTAAGAAAGCTTTAACTAGTTACTGGGTTTAAATGTTGCCATATGGATCCTGAGCTTTGAGAATAAATCCAACGGCATATATTCATATTCAAGCGAGTACACATTTCGTAGAGCAGCCTGCAACGTAGCAATTTGTTAATTAGACAATGGTTAATGACAAATTAGAATGGAGGCATGGTACCTGTTTTTTATTAAGACATTTTCTTTTTGCATCTATAAAATTAGGATGATTGCATATCCCTTGAAAATCCCTTTGAATGAACCCCAATTTATAGATCTGAAGCATTCTTCCTAAGCAAGTTGTTTTACCCCTTTATACTTTTTGTTTTATCCTGTATTCTTTTACTCGATCCAAGCAAGGATTGAATGCTGCCTTCACAAGTCTTCCTTGATTATGGAGTGTAGATAGATGCCTATTAAAACTCAAATTATTGAGCCGAAATATAACGCATCAATAGAAAACACATATTGAAAAAAACGCTGCTCAAGATATAAAGGGCATTGATACAAATTGCATATACATACAAGCATCCTATCAGTAGGTGCTTGGTATGCTTTTCCAGTTGTGGACACAAAAACTGTCAAACACCCATTAAATTGTCATATACTCGCCTACTTTTCCAGCCAATAAAATATCATACCAAAGTAATCCACCTGAATGCTGCTTTATTTCTATAACCTCACAATGAAAATAATCAGCAAACTCATCCAGAAAGCCCAAAAGTTTCGCTCCTCGTACAAAGGGGGAAATTTTTTGAGGCTCATACTGCACACCAGAGAAGACAACAGCTGTCAAAAGCTATCAATCTGACATTGCAAGGAAAAAAAATCCGGAGGCAGAGCACTGAGAAATAAGAGCAAAACAAACTAGCACCAACATTAATATTTTTTCGATGCTTCTGCATATATTTCCTTTCAAAAGGATCTCCCATTCCATAGTCTGAAAAATACTCAACTCAAAAGTACAAATGCAATGTACATTGTACATCAAGCAAGCTCCACAGAGATTGGGACCCAGAAAACAGTGCAACTCAACAAGATCCCAGTATAGTTACAATCCATCAGAGGGATCCAAATTCATCCCATCTTGTTTGTTACAGTCTGGTACAGGGACCTTAGTTGTGTATTCCATTTGTCTATTGCCACATACTTCTTTAACCCTTTGGACCTGAAAAACAATGGAAATGGAAATATTCAGATTTCCATGAGTACTGTATTAAGTAATCTCTCTGTGTAAAAGCTGAAAATTAATAATACAGAAAGCACAAGAAATTCCGCATTATGTTACCTATCACCAAGTTCCAAAAGTTGGTTGACCTGATCAATATGCCCATGAACACGGTTATCTAAAATTAAGGATACAAGAAGCTGCTCAACATCTTTCTCTGGAACATTTAGCTCCTGATCAACATGTAGGACACAAATAAGTGTATCTGGAAATAATCAAAAGAAACAAAAATATAAAACGTAACTTCTTCTTAGGAAAGGAGATTGACTAGTAATGGTCAAAGCCCAGTTTTCAAATCGTGTTTCCCGAATTTGATTTTGTGGTGAGGTATTTTGCAGTTTCTTTTCAGCAGATTAGGAGGCCATTGCAAATACCTTAGATATAAAAGGTATACGGATGCGTGTATATGGCTTGATGAGTTTCAGCAATACTTGTGTTCTAATGTTCTTCAGTAAATCTTCAATATAATTGCGAATAAATGGATCATCCATAATTGTCCTCCTGTTACTCTGCAGTAAACAAAGGTATCATCACGCATTTCAAGATGATTTTAAATTGTGAATGATGTTCAACTAGTAGATTGTTTGTTATTGCAATATATCAAGGAGATATATAGCCTGGCAAGCTAGCTAGAGTGGTTGATTACTTTTAGCTTCATGCAGGAAGTCTCGGGGTTGATCCCCTAAGTTGCCTGCCTCACTCTATGTCCCTACCAGGTTAGGCGCTGTAATCAGCACTGGCAGGATTACACTGGATATATTGACAGAATGTAAGGAAATGCCCAGGAGTTTAAACAAGAGGCTTCCCCTAAAAAAAAAGGAAACATATACCTTCAGAATTTTTTCAAACTCTAATATTTCATTCCGCTGGTATGCCGCTACGAGATTCGTCATTGCCAGAATCTCTGGATCATTTTTGTACCTGCATCATATCAAAATCTTATTTGTATCATAAGATACAAGATACGGGGAACATAGAATAGTCCTATGATTAAGTTCCAATATAATTTTTGAATTACTTACGGCTTTGCCTCCTGACCATCAAAAGGATTCACCTCAGATTCCATTAACATGTTTGCTAGAACTAGGTATCTGTTCACAGCCATTAGAAACAGAATAAGATGGCTGCAATATCAATATAATGATGGCAATATCAAATCATTAGCACTATGTTTCATAACCCATCAAAAAAATTCCAGAACACTTGCACCATACTTCAAACACTGAATGCGTCGATGATTTCCAGCTTCATCATAGTTTTTGAAAGCTTCAAAGAAGTCTGTTGCTGCCTCTGCCCATTGTCGTTCAGCCATATGCATTTTCCCACCACATTCATGGATAATGCCCATGATACGGGGATGGGGTATTGCAGATTTAATAGAAAGAGCCTTTTGGTACAATTGCTGTATAAATCACAGATTTTGTAAGTGAAAAGCACAAATGGCACAGGAAAAATAAACAATGCAGTCGTCCGTCCTATAGAGCCAAACATCTGTCCAAATCTAAAGCTATAAAGGAAGAGAAAAAAACCACCACTCAAAAGTTAAAACAACTGCAGATACCTGGCATGCGCATGCTGCCTAGTTTCTATTCATAAAATCTGCAGCAAATATATATATATATATATATATAAACTAGGTAGCACGTGCATGCCAGGTATCTTCCAATAGACAAAAAACTAGTTACTTAAAAGTTAATATCAAATTCAACAAACGCAAAATAATGACAGACAAGAAAAAGCATTAGATCATTTTTGTGTCTGATATTTACAACTAAGACAATGAGTGTTAATGAAAAATGATTGCGAGAGTCATTTCCATCAGTTCTAGTCTTCATGTTTGCATGCCAAACTTTCTGAGAGAAACAATATCACCAAACAGGTGACAGACACTAGGTTTCAAATACTCAGCTGTTATAGTGTGTAAGAGATAAACCTCTGACAATATGTCAATGGTCTACCAAGTATTGAGGATGTGTGGGGTGTGTGTGTAAAATTTTTAATCACTGCAGATTTTATGAATAGAAATATTTACAACTAAGACAATGAGGGTTAATGACAAATTATGGAGAAATGGTCATTTCCATATGTTCTAGTTTTCATGTTTGAATGCCAAACTTCTGAGAAAAAACAATATCGCCAAACACCTGGCCATCACAAGGTTTCAAATGATCAAGTGTTCTAGTGTGTAACAGATAAACCTCCTCCTCTGACAATATGTCAATGGTCTGCCAAGTTTTGGGGATTCACAAGGACATGTGGAGTCTGGACATGGGTGATGTATATATGAAACATGGAGAAGCACCTATAATTTCAGGGGAGATCCCTGACCCAATAAATTGAATATACCACATTTATACAACTAAAGCAGCAACATCCATGATCGAATTGGAAATTATCAAATTTGGAAATCAAATATTCAGAACAGGATCAATTGTATTTCTCATAAAATCATCAATGTCCAAATCAGAACTAAAATACAATGATGCATTCATCAACATGAAATTATCAATATCTATAGAAAGAAAAAACAAGACATATGGGCCATTCAAAATTGGCCAAGTTCCTGCCAAGTTTTGCTGAGTCCAAGTTGCAGTCTATCTCCCGCACCACGTTTGACTACTATCCTTCACAATAACTGATTCACAAACTGATTCACTGTGGAAGGATGTGTGATTTCCTTGTCTGCACGCATATCATAAATTATATTATTATATACATATAGGAGGCACTGAACAACTTTAACCACAAAATATATTGGCATAATAATAATAATAATAATCTAATTTTAAGGTCACAGCCATGTAAGACACCAAATTGGTGTATGAGACTCCCATGTTGTGGGACAAGGGACTACTTCCCCACAACAATGACTGCTAAAGTCTACAGAGGTGTACATACTTTAACCCCTTATGGATTTGAACCTGTGACCTCCTAGGAGGAAACACATGTCCTTAACCATTAAGCTCCCTCGAGCTGCACTTGTCCCTTGGCAAACAGCCTAGCAAACGAAACTCAGAGACCTGCAGCTTATCATGATTTTGATATCAACCTAATGCAACTATAATAAACACAGACACTAAGGCGAATGTTATGTGGCTGCTTCTGTAAATTCCTCCCACATATACCCACATAGAAAAATTGATAGACAGAATGATCTGTTAAACTCAAGCTCATTCCTCAAGTTGCTGCTGCCGATTAGCTATGGAACACCTGTGTAAGATAGATGAGACTGATTCTATAACCCACCCACACATCCACACACACTCACACACACACATGCTGAAATGTAATGATGGTAAATTTTCTTTCTTCAATGTGACATGCCCAAGTTGAAGACCCTGCACAAGCAGGCCGAGTTGGAGTATGTTAGCTTTTGAGCTATACTTTTACCATCTGGGATGGCATATGTGCCATTGATTATCATTCAGTTGGCATCCTCATCACATTTTAGAGAGATGCAGTTTGATGTGATAGATAGGCTGTTGGGAGCAGGGAGAGAGTGAAAAGCACAAATTTCAAAAGATTCTGGGAGAGATTCCGGGAGCGAACCATTTCAGGAGTGTTTTTTATAGAATACGTTTTGATGCATATATATTCAAAAGAAAGCATATAGAATGTCAAATGAACTGCAGAAAACATGAAAACATAGGTTTAACTAACGGATTAGTGACATCATTAAAGCATCAACCATTTAGTACACATATAACATCAATCATCTAGCAGTTATAACATTGTCGCCAAATGATCAAAATATAAAATGTCATCCACAAATTAATAGAAAACATCAACCACAAAATAAAATACAGCATCATATTCATTACCCAAGAGATGAAAGATTCGAAGTTAGGTTGTTCAAACTTCAGACTTCAAGGTTCAAACTGAAACTGTCAATAATGTTTACAAAATAAGCTGTAATAAAGACAAAGTACTAAGTATCAAGAAAAATAGATCCAATATCTATTAAGCTTTCCTCTTTCAATGAGAAACTTCTAAATTATATTCCTGTGATCTATAAACAAAAGGAGAAGTAGGTGGAATTGTTTGTGGAACATGACCACCAGCTGCATAGCCTCACGTAACGCTAGATGTTGTGGAAATAAGGGCAAAACTGTTGCATCTGGAAACCTGCTAGTGGATGGGAGTGACATGTCTGCTCCATGAATATGATCACTGATTCACCATCATGATCACCCAAAAATCCAGCTTCCAAGTGCTCTAAAACCATGGCTCCATCCTCCAAACTAATCTCCTTTGGATTGTTGTCCCATATCTCTTTTATAATTATCATTCTAAATTTCCGTTGCATCACAATAATGGGACAACAACCTCAAGTTGCGTGTTGTAAATAAATAATAATTAATAATAGGTCATGACTCGGGTCGAGTCATGACTATTCTGGAAAAGGTGCCTCATGCTATATTTAAAGTCAAGCCCTTCATTGTAAAACACCATCTCTCATTACATTTTCTATCTAGTGTGTGTGTACATATAATTAATTTTCAATAATGTGTTTGTTTCCTCTGGTATTAAAGTGGGTTCTACATCCTCCCTGCTCCATCATGTGTTTTGTGGTCTCCTGTTGAACTACACCAATCCGCCACCCTTCCTTTATGCCAAGTCCCCTGAGTCATTGAGTTCGTCATCACTCTTTGTCGCCAGCGCTCCACATGTGCGGCAACAGTCTCCCAATCCGTCTGTCGCCAACCACTGCAACCACACACCATCGCCGTCCACCGTTCTTCCTGCCACTCTTATCGCATCTGTTGTCGCTGCCACTTCATAGTTTATCCACCATCTGCTATGTTTTCTTCATCGATTTTCATCTCTTGTGTCAGCATCACCGGTTCTACTTCCCACCACCACACTTTCATGACCCTGTCATCATACTTTGCACTATCCCTCACAACAATTCTTGTCCCCATCGTTTTTTGTGTTGCTCGTTGTGTCCCGAGCCACCACAGACCCAATATCACGTGCCCCATCAACCACCACCTCTTTTCATTGTTCCCTATCCACATCACCCTATCCCCCCCACCACTAACATCCGCAAATTGCAAGCCTATTTGCAATAACTATTCTTTTAAATAGTTTTAATATAAATATAATTAATATAGTTATAATATAGTTAGCTATATGTATAATTTAACTAATATTTAATTTATTAATAGTTATAATTATTAATTATTAACTTAATATATACTTTAGTTAATATAGTTGTGTGTGTGTGTATATATATACAACTATATTAACTAAAATATATATATATATATATATATATATAGTTATTAATTATTAGTGGTTATCAATTTAATACAATATATATAAAGAAAAAAAATCTCAAAAAAGTAAAGTCAAGATAGAGCAGAAAACACCATCAATCACTTGAACTGTGACGATGAGCAAATTCAACAAGAGATTGGACGAATCCAAGAAAAACCTTACCCAAAATAATGAAAGATGTGATCAGCTACAAGAGAAACAAAAGAGTATAGAGAATTAGGTCAAGCAAACTTATGGCGCCATTAAGAGGCAAGCAAACCTACAAAACTCGGTTGATCAAAATCACAATCAAACGATGAGTATGTTGAGCCAAATCATTCAATCAAAGAATAACACAACCACCCAGCAACAAGACTCTTCAAATATGTCAAACCTGTCAAGCCCACATCACATTCTCGAGTATGTGCATTCAGCTGCCATACCAGATCCACAAATCAGTACACTAAATCTTCATAATATGATTATTCCAAACCAAATTCCATCATACAATCAACCGATTGTCACATACTAATTGAGAGAAGAGCTTGAATTGTTGAAATTTGACAGTAATGAGAAGCACAGTGTAGCATGGCTCAAGGCAGAGGAGTATTTTGAAATTTACAATATTGACAAGAACGATGAAAAAATTAAGCATGCATCCATGCAACTTGAAGCCAATGCATATAACTGGTACATGTGGTGGAAGAAGTCAGTGTATGCAATTAGTTGGAATAAATTCAAAGAAGATTTCTTTAAACGATACCAGGGTATCAAGGAAGATGAGTTCTTCACAAAACACACCAGACTACAACAAAAGGGAAGTGTAGACAAGTATACTCGAGAAGGGAAACACTAGCTACACAAGTACCTGGATTATCAAAAAAAATGCCTTATTCAATTATACATCACTAGGCTTATACCATATCTCCATAATGAACTTAAGCTTCATGACGTTACAACTATGGAGGAAGCAATACGTAAAGCAAAAGTTGTAGAAAAGAAATTCAAAAGAATACCCTATCAAAAGTTGAAAGAGTATATTAAAGACAATGGATTCCCAAACTACCGATATGGAGAATACAAAATACCTTCCACCACATCCAAGAGGAGGAGGAAAATCCAATCTAGAAGTGCAAAGAATAAAAGAAGGTAAATGCAAACATTGTGGTGAAAAATGGGACTCCAGACACAAATGTTTCAAGGAAAATAATACCAAGGACTTATATAAATGTGAAACAACAAACGACTCGGATAGAGAAGAACCAGACATAGAAGAAGTTGAGGATTCTCAACAATTTTCACCAGACTTAGACAATGAAAATGTTTTGCAAGTATCGCTATCAACCATGACAGGAATATTCCAACCCCAAACCTTAAAGCTAAAAGGGCATATATCAAAATGAACAGTGTAATGGTTCTAATAGATACAAGAAGCGCTCACAATTTTGTTGACACAAATCTTGCAAAAAGGTTGAACCTTATCACATATCCAATGCCTAAAATGAAAGTGATGGTCGTAGATCGAAAGAAAATTGGAGTAGGAAAACTGCAAAAGGTTAAATTACAAATTCAATACTACAATTTAGAATCCCCATTTTGCACTGTATCGCTTGAAGGAGTGGATGTGGTCACAGGTTTCCAAGCTACAAACCTTGGCACTTACTCCACCAACCATCAAAAACACTTTATAAAATTTAGATGGGAAGGATGGAAATACAAGTTAAATGGTTTTCAACCACCTCGAAATCAAATTGTATCATCCCATTAGATGGTGAATTTGGTCCGAAAAGGAGCAAGAGCATATATAGTGCAATGTCATCAGATAGAAATATTGGCCTCGAAATTAGTTAACTAAGAACCACCTAAGATTCAAGAGTTAATTCAAAAACACAAAAATATTCCAATATTTTCCACCTCCTGAAAGAGAGAATGAACACATTATCGAAGTTAAGTGGGCTCAAATCCTATCAACAACAAACCCCATCAGTACCTCCATCATCAAAAAATATAAATTGAAAGGATAGTCAAAGACCTACTAAGTGTGGTATTATTCCAAAAAGTAGAAGTCCTTATGTAGCTTTTGTAGTCTTTGTTCAGTAGAAGGATGGATCTTTCAGGCTATGTATTGATTACAGAGGATTGAATAAGATAACAATAAAAAACAAATTTCATATTCCCTTTATAGACGACATGTTGGATGAACTACATGGAGCCAAGTATTTTTCTAAATTGGATTTGAGATCAAGATACTACCAAATCAAAGTAAGATTGGAAGATATGGACAAGACTACTTTCCAAACTCATGAAGGGCACTACAGATTTACAGTTATGTTGTTTGGATTGGTAAACACCCCAACCACCTTCCAAGCAACTGAATGAAGTATTACAATTGTACATAAGTAAATTTGTGTTAGCCTTCATTGACAACATTCTTATATATAGTAAAACATGGGATGAGCATCTAAAACACTTGGAGCAAGTTATCTCTCTTCTAAAACAAAAAACAAAAAAAACAAAAAAGCAATTCTACGCAAAGATGTCAAAATGCACCTTCAAGAAGGAAGAAGCAGAGTATCTAGGACATGTGATATCACAGAAAGGAGTAAGGTAGTGTTACTTTTTGTAGCATCGGATGTGTTCTAGCCATGAAATTTGTTGGAGAGGCTAGAATACATGAGATCTCCAAGACCCAGAAATCGTTTCTGGAAATTCCACCTAGAAGTGACTTAATTAGATTATTAACCAATTTTTTTAATGTTTCCTAAGTCTAAACTTAGGAAAATTGGTTAATTAATCAATATTAATTAAGTCAAGGTGAGAATCATCTAGAAACTCACCTAGATCTATTCCAAGATGATCCTAGCCATCGATTAAGTTTTAATCTTGGTCATTGGTGCTCCAATAGTGGATTATAAGAGGAAGTCGATGGGCACTTGGAGAAGATACTTGAGAACACCAAAAGTTCGATTTTCTTGGCAGATTGAATTCCAGAGTAGCAGCAATCAACTGTCGAAGAGCCAGAGATCAAAGCAATGAGTGAGGGGTAGGGACAGTGAGTCAGGAGGAAGTTTTCCAAATCTGGAGAGGCAGCAGCAAGAGGGCCAAGTTATTCCTAGTGAGACAACGTAGAGGACTGTGCAGTTGCTCCAAAAAAGCAATTCGATTTAGCGGAGGAGAAATTCGTTCTCAATTCCAGAGGCCGGGCAGAGGTCCCGAAGTGTTGGAGAGATGATTTCCTCAGCAGAGGCAAGCAAAACAACTTCATCAGACACTGGTTGGAGGCTTGATGTCATAGAGACTACGCAAAATAGCCTAAAGGCTGATGCAAAGGGTCCAGGAGGCTGAGTTTTCTGAAGGCAAGTTGTGTCGGGATTGCTTGTGGAGGAAGGGTAATTCCCTTTAATAATTTTGCCCAAATTTTCTTGTTGTGGATTGCCAGTTTCAGGCATCCAAATTGTACTAAGAATTTCACAATTGCTTAGTAAAATAAAACCCTCATTTGTTGCATCGGTTTCCCGCATTGGTTTTTTCTGGGGACTTTTGTCCAAAAACAATGGTGCTAGTATTTTCTCACTTCCGGTGCTATTTTATTTCTGAAATTTTTATTTGCGAAGCTCGCAGTGTGTTTATTTCGATGTTGTCGTAGCAATAAATTGAATAACTGATTTATCAGTTAGAAGAAATTATACCAGTTGTTGCAATAGGATTTCATTTTTTAGAATTTTCACATGGTATCAGAGCATAATTGATCATTTGGGAAGCTCAGAAGCGAAGGAAATAATTTCACTACTCAGAAGGAGCAGCAAACCGAAATTCTTGAAGCAACGCAGTTCATTTCCAAGCAGGCTGAGTTGCTTGGGAAGTTCGATTTTTTCAGTGCAGGAGGCAGAAAAAGTTTGAATCTCCCAAATCAGTGACTCCAGCAAGCAAAGGAAGCTACAGCAACTCATTTTTTCGTTGAGAAGATTCCTGGTTGGACACAGAGGGTTTTGTTGCAAGTTGTAGAAGCAGAATCCGCGTCGGGAGGAAGAGAAAAGCACACAAAGTAGAGGGAAATTTTTCCTCGGGGAATTTCGAGTCTCGAAAGTTCAAATTTCCAATTGCAAACTGACAGTAGTAGCTAGCAGAGCCACGCATTCCAAAAGGAAGTGTGAATAGAAGAGCAGCAATCGAGCACAGGGAAAGAGGGAGTTTTCGACATTTTCAGATATGGCTATTGCATGGTTCAGAGATCAGGATAGGTTGGATGGATCATCCAACTAAGCCATCTAGAAGGCTAGGATGTCCTTCCTTCTCGATGAATATGGCTTGAAATCCTACATTGATAATGTACTGAAAGTTCCCCGGGATGCAGATCAGCAAAAAGAATATAAGAAGGAAATGGCAAGGGCGAAGCGGTTGATCCCGGATGGAGCACGGGACCATATAGTCTCACATATAGTGAACAAGGGAACGACCAAAGAGATGTGGGATACTCTCTCCACGTTGTACCAAGGCACTTTCGAGCGGCAGAAAATGTTCCTAGAGGAGAAGCTGAGATACATAAGGATGCAGAAGGGGGAAGGCATAGGCCCCTTTCTCACTAGGATTCAGGAGGTTTGAGACCAACTGTCAATTGTTGGGGTAGTGCCTCAACCTTCAAAGTTGGCACTCAACAGTGTCTCAGAGGATTGGCAAGTCTTCGTCCGAAGTATATTGGGCAAAGACACGCTACCATGATTGGACAGAATGTGGGCCGATCTACATCAGCGAGAGTTGAGACGAGCTCTGTTGAAGAGCTCTGTCAGTGGCAACAATAGCAGCAGATCGAAGGTGGTGAAGGAGGAGGAGAATGTGGCCCTAGCATCTTAGGGTCCCAGTCAGGGACAGGGGGAAAAGAGTAGGAAGAAAGGCCTATCAAAGGTCAAGTGCTTCAGGTGTGGTGAGCTCGATCACTACAACACACAGTGTCCTCTCAAGAAGAAGGTCAACTCAGAGAAGCAGGACCAGCAGGCAGCATCAGCTTTGATCCACAAGTTGTCCTCTAGGTTGGAGGAAGACTTCGCGATGTTGGCGGCCATACCTCCAGGAGTGAGGTGGGGTGACTTGGACTTGTAGCCCCAGAGAGCTACAAATTGGGCAGGATCCTTGAGGATTCCACCTCATGGATCATTACTTGGATACGGGGGCCCACAGTGTTCAGTAGCAGGATGTTTCAATGGCAGTTGATGCAGTCAGTACTAGAGTGAGTTGCAGCCTAGTATGTTGACAAGCGCAATGCAGTGTTTACAACAGAGCAGGTGGCTCAATGCAGAGCTGGCAGCAGTGCAGATTCTTCAGTGACAGTGCAGATGCTAGTAGCAGTCAAGACTCGAGAGACAAATGCATCATACTAAACACAATTGATTCAGTATTTTCTAATGCTTTTCATTTGCAGATGTTGCAGATGCAGCAGCAACAGAGTTACAGTGTAGATGCAGTGTTGGCAGCAGTACAGCAGGGTCAGCAGCAACACAAATGCAACATCAAAGTTGCGCAGTGGTTGGTTGACAGTAGCAAGCAGTCACAGTAGCCAGACATCAGCAGTGTGACAAGAGGTGATACAGAGACAAGGTGTTGTGGCAGGATGTAGAGCACCAAAACACGTTCCTCACTAAGAAGGAGTGTAAGTTTTTGTAGCATCAAATGTGTTCTAGCCATGAAATTTGGTGGACAGGCTAGAATACATGAGATCTACAAGACCCAGAAATCGTTTCTGGAAATTTCACCTAGAAGTGACTTAATTAGATTATTAACCATTTTTTTAATGTTTCCTAAGTCTAAACTTAGGAAAACTAGTTAATTAATCAGTATTAATTTAGTCAAGGTGAGAATCATCTAAAAGTTCACACAGATCGATGCCAAGATGATCCTAGCTATCGATTAAGTTTTAATCTTGGTCGTTGGTGCTCCAACAGTGGATTATAAAAGGAATTTGATGAGCACTTGGAGAAGATACTTGAGAACACGAGAAGTTCGATTTTCTTGGCAAATCAAATTCTAGAGTAGCAACAGCGAGCTGACGGAGAGCCAGAGATTGAAGCAATGAGTGTGGCGCAGGGATAGTGAGCCCGGAGGAAGTTTTCCAAATCCGAAGAGGCAACAGCAAGAGGGTCAAGTTATTCTCAGTGAGGCAGCGCAGAGGATTGTGCAGTTGCTTCAGAAAATCAATTAGATTTAGTAGAGGAGAAATTCGTTCTCAATTCCAGAGGTCGAGCAGAGGTTCTAGAGTGCCAGAGAGACGGTTTCCTCAGTAAAGGCAAGCAGAACGACCTCATCAAAGACTGGTTGGAGGCTTGACGTCATAGAGACCACGTAGATCAACGGAAAGGCTGGCGCAGAGGGTCCAAGAGGTCGAGTTTTCTGAAGGCAAGTTGTGCCAGGATTGCTTGTGGAGAAAGGGTAATTTTCTTCAATAATTTTGCTGTGATTTTCTTACTATGGATTGCCAGTATTAGTTTTTATTTGTGAAGGTTGCAGTGTGTTTATTTCGATGTTGACATAACAATAAACTAAATAATTAATTTATCAGTTAGAAGAAATAATACCAATCGCTGCAATAGGATTCTAGTTTTCGGAATTTTCACAGGTAGATCCAAACAAGATTAAAACAATCGCATAATGTCCCAGGCAAACTAATATTTTTAAATTAATAGGATTTATGGGTCTAACAAGATACCATCAAAGGTTTATTCGAATTTATGCTCATGTAACCACACCCCTAACAAACCTTTTAAAGAAGAACTCATTCCAATGGGATGACAAGGCATAAAATTGTTTCAAAACCCTATAGAAAATTATGTCCACTACACCTATATTATCAACTATGGACTTTTCAAAACCTTTTGTAATTGAATGTGATGCCTCAAGTTTTGGAATAGGGGCAATGTTGATGCAGGATGGCCATCCAATAGCATATGAAAGCAAGAAGCTCAATAAAAGAGAATGACTAAAATCTACATACAAAGGAAATGATTGCCATCATGCATGCATTAGCCAAATGGAGACAATATCTCTTGGGTGGTAAGTTTTTGATACACGAACATATCATAATAATCTACAACACCTTCTCTGACAAAAAACACTTTCTACAGAACAACAGAGATGGATTGAAAAAATTGCCACTTTTGATATGGAGATATTACATAAGAAAGGAAAAGACAACATAGCAGCAGATGCTCTCTCCCCAAAAGACAAAGAGTCACCATCCTATAGTATTTGAAAGCAAGAAGCTCAATAAAAGAGAATGTCTAAAATCTACATACAAAGGAAATGCTTGTCATCATGCATGCATTAGCCCAAGGTTACTTGGGAGCAGAAGTGAAAACGGGGAGCGGGAGCAACATTTTCAGAAACTCCCGGTTTGGGAATGATTATGGGAGCGTTTTTTATATAATATATATTTTTTTATTTTTTTATTTTGATGCATATATGTCAACAAAAGCATGTAGAATGATGAATTAGATATAAAAAACATAGATTGAACCATATAACAGCAATCATCTAGAATTTATAATCTTCATCAACCACGTCCACAAGTTAGTAACATACAACTTATTGAGTCTCATGATTCGTCAATTTTAAATTTTAATCTTTCAAAATTCAATATATAACATTTATCATCATTGATCACCAAATTTGTACTTGTAAGCTAAGTGTAACCATTACAACAAATAATATCTAACATGAAATGAAACTACTTTCGACTTTCATGAAGCATCATATTCATAATTCATTACTAATGTGCTAGAATTGCCAACTTCAAACTTCAAACTTAAATTGTCATATATTGTTTACAAAAAATATCATAATAAATATGAAAGAGTCAATAGTTATAAAAACTACTAGAAACTAGAAAAGACAAGTAAATCTATTATCTATTGCTAATGCTTGGGCCTCTTGCCACCACGAGAAATGTCTAATTTTTTAGTCTTGTTGGAAAATCAGGATCTTTGTCAGTAATATCTATTATCACCCTCTAAACATTAATAACCAGAGGTATCTTTGTCATTACCTTTGGATCTGTATAGGGATCTTTATCATTAATATCACCCTCTAAGCATTAACATAAGATAGAGCAAGCATAGCTTGTCGAGTCAAGATTTTGTTGAGTGATGCCTACATTTTTAGGAGAGTCATGATAGAGGAGTTCGACAACCAATGTCACTAACATCAAGGTACATAGAGGGATTAGTGCTCTTGATTAAATACGAGTTCCATACCCTAATACATGACAAAATCTAATGGAAACAGTGCAATCCCTCCAATCCTGAAATCCTAAAAAACTGATAAGTCTGCTGGATTTTGAATCAAATATAAAATTCTACTTTCTCTAAATGAAATCCAATGAGGTCTGAACCACTCTCAAACATCCTGAGTCATTTCATGGTAATGTTAAAAATTTAAGTAAAAGGATGAAAATGGAGATTAAGGAGAATGTCACTTTTACCATAGGCATTCCGGAGCAATTAATTAAAAACTAAAATAATTGACATCTCACACAACCATATTTATTGCTATTGTCTCTCTTCTTTGTAAATCAGTCATGATGATGAGTCTTGGTCTAGACTCGAAACGTCGACAAATTAAAGATGAAAACTGTGGAATATCCGAATTCAGCTTCTAAAAAACCACACCACAGAAATCTACAAACCATTATCTTGACCCTGTACGAAGGGGAAACATGGAAAGAGATCCGTGCTCTCAAAAAGACAAGGGTTAAAATACAAAGAAAAGAGTCAGATCTACACTTTCTCAAGCAATATCTAACCTTTAAGCAATTAATTAAAAACTAAAATAATTGACATCTCACACAACCATATTTATTGCTACTGTCTCTCTTCTTTGTAAATCAGTCCTGATGATGAGTCTTGGTCTAGACTCGAAACGTCGACAAATTAAAGATGAAAACTATGGAATATCTGAATTCAGCTTCTAAAAAACCACACCACAGAAATCTACAAACCATTATCTTGACCCTGTACGGAGGGGAAACATGGAAAGAGATCCATGATCTCAAAAAGACAAGAAATACAGAGAAAAGAGTCAGATCTACACTTTCTCAAGCAATATCTAACCTTTAAGCAATTAATTAAAAACTAAAATAATTGACATCTCACACAACCATATTTATTGCTACTGTCTCTCTTCTTTGTAAATCATTCCTAATGATGAGTCTTGGTCTAGACTCGAAACGTCGACAAATTAAAGATGAAAATTGTGGAATATCCGAATTCAGCTTCTAAAAAACCACACCACAGAAATCTACAAACCATTATCTTGACCCTGTACGGAGGGGAAACATGGAAAGAGATCCGTGATCTCGAAAAGACAAGGGTTAAAATACAGAGAAAAGAGTCAGATCTACACTTTCTCAAGCAATATCTAACCTTTAAGCAATTAATTAAAAACTAAAATATTTGACATCTCACACAACCATATTTATTGCTACTGTCTCTCTTCTTTGTAAATCAGTCCTGATGATGAGTCTTGGTCTAGACTCAAAACGTCGACAAATTAAAGATGAAAATTGTGGAATATCTGAATTCAGCTTCTAAAAAACCACACCACAGAAATCTACAAACCATTATCTTGACCCTGTATGGATGGGAAACATGGAAAGAGATCCGGTGATCTCGAAAAGACAAGGATTAAAATACAGAGAAGAGAGTCAGATCTACACTTTCTCAAGCAATATCTAACCTTTAAGCAATTAATTAAAAACTAAAATAATTGACATCTCACACAACCATATTTATTTCTACTGTCTCTCTCTTCTTTGTAAATCAGTCCTGATGATGAGTCTTGGTCTGGACTCGAAACGTCGACAAATCAAAGATGAAAATTGTGGAATATCCAAATTCAGCTTCTAAAAAACCACACCACATAAATCTACAAACCATTATTTATATATTGCTCTAATGTTGAGTGGAAACCCAATAAGAAGCCCCTCGTCACAAGGAACCCCTTCACTTATTGAGCTTACATTACAACTCAACATTAGGCTAGAATTGTGTATTCCGTTAATGGGTGAAAAACCCCATTAATATGTGAAAAACCTACTCAATGAAATATAGATCACTCCATCCCAGAGCAAGCAATGCAAGTATTACGCGGCTGATTATCATTGGTTCCAATAAAGCCACGTGTCTGAATATCACTGGTTCCAAAAATCCATGTGGCCTCTTACATCATCATGACGTGGTAGTACGGAGGACACATGGCATGAAAATTCGGCTTTTTCAGGGGTCATAAGGGGCCAAAACCGAGTGACATGTGGCAAAGGATGACGTCCTCTCGCAAATCAGCAATCAGAGTATCAGGCAACATGACATATCGACACCTCACATAACAAAGTCTGATATATCAAACGCGGAAATCGGCAATCGCAATTGAAGATCAGCAGTTGTAGTTTTGCAAAGACTATTCAGTTTAAAGTCCCCAAACAGTCTGAGCTCTGATACACTTGTATGATTGTTTCACAGGGTAAGATTGGTTCAATAGATTGTTAAATAAAGGAGAGGTGACGGATGAGTTGCCAGCTATGCTCAGAAATGGTCATCATGGGTGATCGCTCCTGGCTTCTATAAAGGGAAGAATAAAGTTGTTAAGACCGAACGCAACATGGAACTGGCCAAGAGTGTATGGTGCGTAATATGGCAGAAACGTGGCTGGACCAGAGCCCAGCAAAGGAAGTGCGTGGAGATATTTTTACAATCATCATTCAATTTTCACATGTTTTGTTATTCAGTTGTTTTATTAGTCTGTTATTTTGTTTTATTTTAAAGAAAAGAATTTTTGTTGTAATAATTTGAGGCAATAGAGCCTGCACGTCGAGACAGCTGGTCAAGCAGACAGTTGTATGCTCAGGCCTGAGATATTTTTGTAACTAATTTTCAAGCTCTCCCTCTCCTTATAAAAGGAGGAAAGAAACACTTAAGAAAGGTTCAAAATTTTTGGGAAAGACTTCTCTCTTATGGGACCTTTTCCTGTTTTCCTAAAGGCATGTCTGAAGCTTGTTGTATGTTGGTTTTCTTCAAGAGATTAATACAAAGTTCCAGGTGATTCCAACTTATTAGATTTGTAGTATGTTCTTCTCTCTTTGTTTCTTCATATATGTTTAAAATTCTTCATAGATTGCATGTCAAGTAGTAGCTAGTTGTATTTCCCTTCAGATGCAGATTCATTTAAATCAAAATATTGATGGATAATGCTTGTTTCATGGTAGAAATCAAGTCTTTAAAAGGCGCTCCATGCATCTTAGCATTTCACAGCACTCTCTCTCACTCGTTTCTTTCTGAGTCTTGATATATAAAATTCTTAGACCTTAAGCTTTATATGATGGACTCCTCTTTCTAATGTCTTCTTCCATCACCTATGTTTCCACAATTAAATCGTTGCACATTCCTAATCTCATTTGGCCACCTGTTAGTTGAAGATTATTTCCTGAGTACACCTGTGTACAAGCTACTCCATATATTGTACCTTTATGAATGGTTCTAAATCAAACCCATTTACATCATTTGTGACAAACCGAAGTGTTGCAAGTGTTTAATATAAATCTGTCAAGCACTCTTTAAGATGTCCCAGGGACTTGTCTCCCCCTTCAACCCGAGGTTGTCGCTAGGAAGCTTTCATATCTCCTGAAGCACTTGTGCTACAGGTGCTACAAAAAGCGATAACATCTTTTTGGCGTCGTTGCCGGGGAACAAATGTGAAATACTTTTCCCTAAGTACAACAAATTTCTACATTCCCTCTATCAGGTGAGCAAGGGAAGTGCGGGTTGAAGATCCCTCACCTTGGCGACTCCACTGTCTGAATTCATTTATAAACACCTTAGCGACTCCGTTGTCTGAATTCATTTATAAATACCTTGGCGACTCCACTATTTGTATTTGTATTTGATCATTCTAGCTTATAATAGACCCCATACCCGCTCAGATACCTCCCAGCAAAAAAGACATTTGTATCTAACCCAAAAGGAATAATATTCAGAAGGATTTGGAAAGAAAAGACTCCAAATATTGATGTTATTGTCTCTTCATTTCCTAAAACATCTTCATCCAGTTCACAGAAGGTTGTAATTCATTGTTCTGAATTTCCTCCTAGAGTTCTGGTATATCCTCCCGAAAGTGGTTAGCTACTCAATGCCACCTCCCTAGAGGTCAAAGAAGAAGTTGAGGAGATAAAAGATAAACTCCAAAGCAACCCTACCCATAGTGTGAATAGTTTCTCATTCCATTGCCAGTCAGTTGTCTTACCATTGTTAATACCTCAAGCTCCTCCAGTAATTCAAGCACCACCACCTCTGCTCCAGATGGTTGTCCCAGGTTTCTTGCTAAACAAGTACGCTCCCTTAAACCTACCTCAACCCTTAAATGTTATGCCACAGGACTATCTCAAGTTCCTGCCCAGGTATAATGAAAAAGCTTACATAACAACGCAGAGACATATAGAAATTTTTTATGCCTTCGTAGAAAAATTGAATGTTGAGCACCAGGATGTAGTGTTGAGGTTTTTCGTCCAATCTTTGGATGGGGAAGTCAGGAAATGGTTTAAATCCTTGCCAAATGCTCATATCCGAACTACTATAAGCCTGAAGTCATCAAAGAAGGTAAATCACCTCCCCCTACTAGACTCATCCATGAAAAAGAAAAGGAGCCTATAGAAATTAGCACTGCAGAGAAAGGCCCTACCATCTTTAACCTTCAAAAAGAGCTTGAGAAAGTCAAGATCCCAGTCCCATTGTCTAAGCTCTTGAAACAACCCACCTACAAGGCCCAAGTCTCTTAGTTTATGTTTCCTTTCGCTTCAGTCCAACCACTTGACAGTTTAAAACTACAAGAAGAAAGGCCAATGGTAGTCTTTGGATCTCATGTTGAAGAACAAGATCCCTCCACTCCACTTTTCTATGTTACTCTAGTAGTACATGACCTCCTACTCCATAATTGCATGTTGGACTTGGGAGCTTCTCATAATTTGATGCCACTATCAGTGATGGAGCAACTGGGTCTAGAGATAACCGGACAATATAAAGATCTTTATTCTTTTGACTCTAAGAGGGTCAAGTGCTTGGGGGTGATCAAGAACCTAGTGGAGAATTTGGCCCAGATCCCAGTGAAAAGTATGGTGATGGACATTGTAGTTGTTGATATCCCTACGAGGTTTGGTATGTTTTTGTCCAAGTCTTAGGTATCAAAGATCAGAGGTTCCATCAAGCTGGATCTTACTTATGCTACCATTCCTATCTTTGGTGGAGAGGAAAGGAGATTGTACAGAGAATCTAGATTCGTTAAAACAGTCACAAGAGCTGATTACCCAAATAATGCTCCTATGTATAGGACAGGCAGGGATATCTCTTGCTTCATGCTAGAAGAAGATGAATTTATTCTAGAAGAAACACAGGTACATCCTACAGTCAAATCAGACCAACAGCTCAAAGATTGTAGCAAAGTATGGAAGTTGTATTTTGATGGTGCCAATTCTAAAGAAGGAAATGGAGCAGGGGTATTGTTGATATCTCCAGAGGGTAGCTTGATTCCCCTCTCTTTCAAATTAGAATTTGAAGCAACCAATAATGTGGCAGAGTATGAGGCATTGCTATTAGGCCTGCAAGAAGTGAAGAATCTAAACATTGACTGCCTGACTGTATTTGGAGACTCAGAACTGGTAGTGAAGCAAATCAAGGACCAATGCCAAACCAAGCACCCCCGGCTAAGGGCTTATAGAAATGAGGTTTGGGACTTGATCGACAACTTCTTCTCAGCTTTTAATGTACAATTCTTGCCCAGGGAAGGAAATCGAATGGTCAATTCCTTAGTTATAGCTTCTAGCAACTTCAAGCCACGACAAAATACACTACTCGGTTATGAAACTGAAGTGAAGTACAGACCCTCAGTGCCTAACAATGTGAAACATTGGCAAGTGTTTGAAGATAATGAGCAAATCAAGCGCTTCATGGAATTCATTGGGGAATTCTCAAACTCTGTGATTGAGCAAGGAGAAGAAGAAGTGACAGAAGAACAGCGAACTGCATGGGAGGAAAATATTGCAGGACATAGAATTCTGCAACTGAAGGGAAATGCCATTCCACCGGATCTAGTTCCTTTGGAGAGGATATTCAAATCCAACGACGTGGCTTCTAAACCTGTTGAACGGGAAGCTGATGAACAGGTGGAGGATTGCAACATAGGCTCAAAGGAAGAACCTCTAATGATCAAGTTGTCAAAAGGGATCCCTCAACAATACAAACAAAGGTACTTAAACCTCTTAAAATCTCATAAAGATGTTTTTGCTTGGTCTTATGATGATTTAAAGACTTTTGATGTAAATTTTATTCAACATAAGATCCCTTTAAAGAGTGGGATGAAGCCTTGTAAGAAAAAACTCAGATAGATCAATCCCCTTCTACTCCCATCCATTGAGAAGGAAGTGAAGAAGTTGCTTCAGGCTAAGATCATTGTACCATTGAGGTACTCAGAATGGGTTGCAAATCTGGTTCCTGTTAGGAAGAAGAATGGAGAAATAAGACTGTGCATAGATTTCAGGAACCTCAACAGAGCTTCTTTGAAGGACAACTACCCATTGCCTAAAATGGATCATATTTTACAGAAGGTAGTTGGCTCTACTCGGATGTCTATGATGGATGGTTTTTCAGGGTATAATCAGATAGCAGTGCATCCTGATGATCAGAAGAAGACTGCATTCACTACACCTTGGGGGACTTCATGTACACAAGGATGCCATTCGGCCTTATAAACGCAGGAGCAACTTTCCAAAGGGCAATGGACATAGCATTCGTGGGAGAGCAAGACAAATTCATGGTGGTTTATCTGGATGATATCATTGTTTTCTCCAAAACAGATGAGGATCATATTGAACATCTGAAACTCACCTTTGAGAAATGCAGGAAGTATGGGTTGTCTCTAAATCCCAAGAAATCCTAGTTCGCTTTGAGCAAAGGCAAGTTGTTGGGCACATCATAGCACAAGAAGGGGTAAAGATCGATCCTAAGAGGGTGGAGGCCATCAATCATATTTCCCTACCAAGAAATAAAAAGGAGGTCCAAGTCTTCCTAGGGAGGATTAATTTCTTGAGGAGATTTGTGCCTAACTATGCAGAAATAGTGAAAGGCATTACGAAGATGTTGAAGAAGGAGAACGAAGTAAAGTGGAGCCCAAATTCCCGAGAATCCTTCTCTAGAATCAAGAGATCTTTTGCATAGGCTCTGGTGTTAGTCATCTCGGACTATTCAAGGCCATTTTACATCTTTTCTTTTGCCTCCCCCCATACTGTAGTTGTTGTGTTATTACAGAAAAATAAGGAAGGCCATGAGCAGCCTATAGCTTTCTTCAGCTAGGTGTTGCAGGATGTTGAACTAAAATATAATATATTGGAAAAACAAGCATATGCTCTAGTCAAAGCTTTGAAGGCTTTCAGAGTTTATGTTTTACACTCAAACATCGTGGCTTATGTCCCGACAGCAACTATTAAGGACATCTTGGTGCAAGGAGACAGTGATGGTAAAAGGGGTAAGTGGATTGCAAAAATCCAAGAGTATGACATGGAGGTAAAGCCCACTAAACTCGTTAAAGGACAAGGGTTGGCCAAAATCCTATCGGAGTCTAACTGTCAGGCCTTGGGGATCAACCTTTTAACAGAAGAAGATGAAGAGGGGACACAGACCATGATCAAGACTTCAATCCAAAAGATTCATATCAAATATGAAACCTCTGCCTGGTATCGGAATGTCATCCACTATCTCATATTTTTGAGGTGCCCAACAAAGATGGAAAAATGCAAGTACAAAGCATTGAGAGCTCAAGCCCAAAAGTTCGTTATATGCAATGCACAAGTGTACTGGAAAGACCCGGTGGGAATTCTAGTGATGTATTTGGTCGAGACAGAAACTCAAAGAGTGATAGATGAGTTCCATAGTGGCGTTTGTGGGGGGCACTACAACTGGAAGACCATTGTGCATAGAATATTGAAAGTAGGGTTCTAATTGCCCAAACTATTCCAAGATGTTCACTCTTATGTTAGGTCCTGTCAACAGTGTCAAGTGTTTGTTGAAAAGTAGAAATTAGCTCCACTCCCCTTGATTCCTGTTTGTGTAGAAGAACCCTTCAGGCAATGGGGATTGGACTTTATCAGAGAGATACATCCCCCTTCCAGTAGCCAGCACAAGTGGATCCTCGTAGCCACGGACTATTTCACCAAGAGGGTAGAGGCAATCCCAGCCAGGAATGCGATAGAGCCTGCACGCCAAGACAGCTAGTCAAGCAAACAGCAGGATGCTCAGGCCTGAGATATTTTTGTAACTGATTTTCAAGATCTCCCTCTCCTCAAAAAAGGCAGGAATAAACACTTAAGAAAGGTTCAGAATTTTTGGGAAAGACTTCTCTCTTACGGGACCTTTTCTTGTTTTCCTATCTGAAGCTTGTTGTAGGTTGGTTTTCTTTAAGATATTAATACAAAGTTCCAAGTGATTCCAACTTATTAGATTTGCAGTATGTTCTTCTCTCTTTGTTTCTTCATATATGTTTAAAATTCTTCACAGATTGCATGTCAAGTAGCAACTAGTTGTATTTCCCTTCAGATGCAAATTCATTTAAATCAAAACATTGATGGATAATGCCTATTTCATGGTGGAAATCGAGTCTTTAAAAAGAGCTCCATGCATCTTAGAATTTCACAGCACTCTCTCTCACTCGTTTCTCTCTGAGTCTTGATATATAGAATTCTTAGACCTTAATCTTTATATGATGGACTCCTCTTCTACTGTCTTCTCCCATTACCTATGTTTCAACAATTAAATCGTTGCACATTCCTAATCTGATTTGGCCACCTGTGAGTTGAAGATTATTTCCTAAGTACTCCTATGTACAAGCTACTTCATATATTGTACCTTTATGAATGGTTCTAAATCAAACCCATTTACATCATTTGTGACAAACCGAAGTGTTGCAAGTCTTTAATATAAATCTATCAAGCACTCTTTAAGATGTCCTAGGCACTGGTCTCCCCTTTCAACCTGAGGTTTTCGCTAGGAAGCTTTCATATCTCCTGAAGCACTTGTGCTACAGGTGCTAGAAAAAGCGACAACACCTTCCATCCAAACTTGTTTCTGTACTAGTGGTTTGTCTGTCATATTTGGCTGACATGAATATATGAATAGGTGTGTCTCCAAACTGTGAGCCAACATGAGTTTGTTACTCCTTTTTGAAGTCGACATGAAGAGGACATGTGCTTATTGTTGGAGGGCTATTTGACAATGCTATATATACATTTGACACGTGCCCAAGAAGGGCTCTTCATACATGACATTGACTCTTTGAATTTTAATGACAAATCCTAAGGCTCTCAATGGAAGCCATCTAAATAAAACTCTTGCTCATGAAACCCATGAAGCAAGCATCAAAAAATATTTTTATTATCATTTACAAAAATCACAATTACATGTCATTATGAAGACTGAACCTAGTTACACTTTTCAACAACTCTAACCCTTGATATCCAACGAATCCTAACTCTTCTTGCTAAAACAAGGTTGCCTGCAATTTTCTTCAAACCGTAGCTTTCTTTTAGGTCTTTGCCATCTTCACTTGTTTTTATCAACGGTTTCTTTACAGGGGTGCGAAAAAAGACTTTTCTTCAAGCCCAGCTCTAATTCCAGGTTAATTTTTCTTAGGGCTACATTGTTCTTTGCTTTAGATAACCATTTCATTATGTTCACCCCATAGTATTTAAACATCACTAACAATTATATAGAAAAAAATTGGGACATCATCATAGCAACATAATATAAAAGAACATAAGAAGAAAAGCATGCACAAGGGACACCGAGATTTGGTCAAAGACTGGGGAATAACCCCACAAGGGGGGAAAACCTTCCAAATTCTTCTTCTTGTAGATTGTCATTGAAATTTCAACAGAGAGATACAAAGAACAACATTTGCTCAAGGCCTATTCAAGTCTTGTTCACAACTTCATTTGTGAACATGACTTACCAGCAATGTTGTTGCACAATACTACCATCAATTAACTTGTCATCTTTAACATTAGGGTTGCATGCTCTGAGATATTACACATATTGTAATGCCATACAGCTGTGAGATGTTACACATATTGTAATGCCATACAACTAAGATGTCAACACTTATATGCCTGCGATGCCACAAAATTGTGAGGCCATATCCAATGATACCAAAGTGCAAATGTCTTAGTACAGTTCTTATATAACAGAGGGTGAAATATATTATTATATATCTCGAGCGAGATGCATATCACAAAGGTACTGAATGTGGGATCCAGACAATGTCCATAAACTGCAGTGATGCCCATACATAAATGCGAGAAATTTGTAGTTAATATTAACAACATCGTATACCATAGAGCCTGTAACATTGTAACCATGCAGAGGATGAGTGAAAAATTGTAGTCATTGTAATCATGTGAAAGGTATGAAAAGGAGATTGTAACCATAACGTGTCCCACTACCAACATGGAACAGAGGCATGCGACTAAGAGTGAATAGTCCTAAACCATCGGAGCGAGATCCTCAAGCTAGAGCGATGTGGACATTATGTGTTGTGTGTGACCATGCTATGTGTGACCATACTGTGCTACAACCACCCTCCAAAATTTTGACTCGCGTGCAAATTTCAGAGCCTACTTTGGATCCTGCAATCAATCATCCTTGGTCGTTTGTTGGTAAGTTGATGACTTCAAGATCCTCTCCTTGATCCTAGAAAGTTTTCCGTGTTCTCATCTTTATGCAGCATGTCATTTTTGGGCACAGGGGTTGTTTATCATACTAAGGGAATGTTATCTTGCTTCAAGGGAATTGTGTGCATATGAGTGATTGTCATCACATAGACATGTTTCACACTCACCTCACGCACTCACATCACGAAGATTGTTGCATCAAGCAAAGTATGTCTTATGTATTCTGGATGGTCCTCATTGTGTCACTAAATGTTCGTGTGTGATCACAGTCAAGTCCTATCAATGTTTGCATATGTTTCACTGATCTCACACTTGGCATTTTCTCAAGCAACCTAGCCTCATCCAGCGTCCTGGAACTATGCGCTTTGCTTCTACAGCCACCAGCTTCCCTTGCCTGCTGAAACCTCGCGACCTGCAGAGGCCCCAGCCAGCACTACTCCCCAAAATTGCGCAAAGCAGTCAGGCAACTAGCACTGCTCTCCAGAAATGCGTAGAGCAGTCCAGTTGCACTGCACTCGGAAATTGCGCAGACGGGCCTCCCAGGGCCTCATTCCGGCAACAGTCATTGTCCGTTGAAATTGTGCAGATCTACCTCTCAGTGACTACAGGAAAAGGTGACATGTTGAAATCGCTTCCAAGGAGTTGAGGAGAAGGACCAAGGAACCGAGTAATGGAAAAGATCAAGACCGCATGCAAACTCCGTCAGATGCGTGATCATCTTGAGGGTAAGTATGGTAAGTACGGAACATCTTTCGAAGTACACCTCTTAGTTGAGTTTGCAGGACTGCCTGACATTGTCATATCACCCTGTCCTCAGTAACATGCATGTGTGCAAACGCGAAAAGTCACTTTATGTGTTGCTTCTACATGTCGTGCTTCTTTTTCACTTGTTCGACCAACTGTCGTCTTCTGCATGTTGATTGTTATGTCATGCTTGCAACCATGTTCTGGTCGTGCACAAGGTCTTCGCTTCGTGTGTACATGTTGTGTTCGCTATGTAAACATCCATCGCACTCACACATGAAGTTGTATGCACTACTGCAAAAGCGTTGTCGCAGCCATTCAACAATCTATCACAAGCGTCGCGCTTGTCGCTCGCACTATCGGTCAGTCATGTTGAGCATGTGTGTCTTGATGGTTTGAGGCGTCTTGTCGTCAAGTTATGTGAGTGTGTGCTTGCAAGGTCGCGTATGTACAATTTCGCTCGCTCACACACTTAGTCATTTTTTGCTGAAGTTCTGACGACCAGATCACCCTCTAACAGTCAAACCTTCACCCAGTCATTGACTCGATCGACTATCATCCAGAACAGCGTAGAAGCATCCAGCAAGCCATTCCAAGTTGTGCTGCCCGCAAGTTGATCAATCAACCCTCCTACTGGTCAACCGGAGAGTTTGACCAGGCAGTCACCGGGAGACTGACTCCCCTCAAAAATTGCGCAGAGACTACAAACCTTGCCCGCTCCACTGACTGAGAAAATTGTGCAAATAGGCCGGACAGACACCCAGTGCCCATCCTTCTATCCCTCCGAAAATTGCGCAGTTTTCCTAGCCAGTCACCAGTCAGTTGGCTGGCTGGTCACCCAGAAAACTGTGCAGATTTCATGAGCAAGCCCTCTGCAGCCCAGCAGTCTGCTTACTCAAAAACTGCGCAGAGGTGGTCAGCAGGTCAACCTCCCAGCGACTGCGCAGTTTTTCTCACCAACAGCCCACCGCCAGTTCCCTCCAGAAATTGCGCAGTTTATGCTACCAAGCTCCCACAACCCGCTGCCAACGCTATCTAGAAACTACGCAGATTTGTTTGCCAAGCCTTCCTGTAGCCCGCACTGCTTCCCTCCAGGAATTGCACAGATATGTCCTCCAGCTGAGCCAGACCCCGCAAACAGTCACTTCCAATCCAGATTGCTCGTCTCCATCTCCCAGTGACTTTTGCACATTTTTCACCAACACTGCCCAAACCCCGCATCTCAGCCCTAAACTTGCCTCACGCAGTTTCGCAACCTTGTCCACTCTCCCAGTGACCTGCATCTGAAAACGATCATGCATCATGGTAGGCTAGGAGATTTTTGGATTTGATGTTGTCTCGTCATGAGTGACTGCAGATACAGGTACATGAAAGAATATGACGCAACGACAAATGGGATGAATAAGGGGAGTACATGTAAAAGGACGTGTTCGCAAACAGACGAACAAACGATGCATGCGAAGAGATGTGTTTGCAAACAGAAGACATGCGAAGATGTGTTCACGAACGAACGAATGGACAGACATGCAATTTTCGTGAACAGATGAACATGTCAATCATGCCAAAGCACAGGAAGGAGCAACACGCACATGCAACATCAAGCGAACCCAATGACCATCGAGGACTCCACACACTTGGCCATGCAGAGGTGAAGGCACAATACACCAAGAGGACATCCATCACTCAGTAGCACTGCAGCTCGACATGCACACCAGCAACAGCATGAACATACCAGCACTGTCATGTCAAGTCGTGTCATGAGTCATGTCAGGCCACATCACTATTGTGGGCCATACTGTGTAAATCAATGTAATGTAACGTGGAAGTCCAAGAGACCCACTTGTAATCTGAAGAGTCATGAAAGTCAAACAATCATGAGGGAAGTCGAACAGTCACAAGGGCCAGTTTTACCCTTGGCTATAAATAGCCCTCATTTGTACATGCAAAGAACTTTCCATCGTGGCTCCTCCCACATAGCCTTGAGATTCTGTAATCTTTTCTTTGAGGAGCGAGCAGTGGCACTAATGCTCCACCTAAGTGGTTAGTGATGTAATGGTGTACCGATGTGTCTTGGAACTTTCGCTTAATTCGGAAGCCTGCTAACAGGCCATGTGTATCTCGAGGGGTTGCATAATCCAACCCATCCACTCTGGAAGACCAGGCACATACGATCACTCGGGTGGGGACCAACTTCAATACCCACGCTCAGTCACAAATGGAGGCAGCGCTGGGGAATAGTTCCATAGAAGTAGATAACATGGGAGGACTTAGATTATACCTCATATTGGGACGAAAGATTATACATCGCATTGGGACGTGATAGAAATTCAAGCTGAGCATCAAGTGCAGCAACACTTGTATTGAGTGCATGAACTGAAACCTAACATTGAAACTTAGCATGGAGTACCGACATCTAAACCTGAATCAAGTGAGTACCGACATCTACACACCAGGCATTGACTCTTGGAACAAAAAACTAGCCATAAATGACTGGGTAATCTTTCGTGTTGGCCTCAGTTACTGCCTCTACAAACCCATTCATCAAATATTGACACTAGTTTAGGCGTTGACCTTGTGCATAGGCATTGGCAGCGGACAAGATATCCAAAGTGCACTCTCCTTTCTTTTGTTTCCTCATGATTTGGCATGCTAAGATTTCAACGGACATTTTTCCGATTTGGTTGTGATTGAGGCAATTATGCTCCCTCACTTCACAGTGGTGGCCATCCATATTAGATATACTATTTCAGGACCGTATTTACGTTTATAAGGAAGGAGAGCCTTCGAAGAATGAATCTTCATTCGAGGGCTTAAAGAGAAATCATGAAAGAAATAACGGTCAGGATCAAGACCCTTCACGACCAACTCTGGCAAGCGAGATTTATTAAAAGAAAGTAGTAGCAGGTGGTGGTTTTGGCACTAGCATGTTTTCACACGTGTTGTAACTGTTTGTAAGATTTATCTTGAACACTTGTAATACATGTTGCTTTAACTTGTGTTAAACAATTGAACTTGTGCAGTTGTTCTAATACATATACTTATGAAAATGTGTTGTATAAGTTGTTAAAGTTGTCATGCCTGTGTTGGTTACCTCCCCCGACATCAAAAATAACCTTTCACGTAAACCTGTTATAACGACCGTCGCACTCGCATGGATTGTCCCATTGGGTGTTGTACGTGCTACTTTCCCTTGTGTGTTGTGACTGACGCATCTGTGTGGACTGCTCCTCCGGAAGCTGTGCATGTCCTATTGAGTTGTGTGTCTCTAACAGAGTTGGGATTCTTCCCTTTCAACTGGAGACTCACTTCTACCCCCTCTCTCTGCGGTGAAAGAGCCTTGACACAAGTAACACTAGCACTCACCAAGCACGCGAACCTCGTTGTTCTCAGACAAAGTAGACCACTCTCACGTGCTAACAAGCAAGAGCTAAGGCATATCTTTAAGATAATGGCAACTGGGCCATCGTACCGAATGGGACTCCTACACCAAACAATGTGAGGTCTAGTTGGGACTTCATACCGGGGAGATCCCCTGATGTTGGCAGGTCCAACATTGTCAACAGGAACCTGACCCTCCACCTCTCCACATGATCGTGATATGGATGTTTTTAATGCAATGGTTGCCAGTGGTTTGAGGTTCTAATGCTTCAAGCTAGCCAGTTTTGTGAAAAAATTATATGATGTCCCAAAAATTGTGGTTCATGCTAATCAATCCCGCGCAATGGCTCTTACGCTAGTGGAAAAGTGCTCTATCGGACAGTTTATGGATTTATGGTCCTCACCACGCTCTTTGAATCTCTGGGTGGATAAAAACTTGAAACCCATGGACCATGATTGAAGGGCAACTTTATGTTTCCTTCTGTGTGAGAAAGTTTTCCTCTTTCCTCTTTAAAAAGAAAGCAGATCGAGATATACTTTTTCGAAGTGTGCCATATTTTATGGGGGATCAAGGTTTGTATCTAAATCAATGAAGTCCATATTTCAACCTGAAAAATGATGTTCCATCAGTTGTTATGGTTTGGGATAAATGTAACATTTGTGCCAGGATTTGTGTAGAAGTGGATCTTGATAAGGGATACTAACAACGATAAATCTCCAGCTAGATAATTGGACTCATTGTCAGAAAGTGGATTATGATCAGCTACCATTTAAATGTAAGAACTATCATGAGTATGGGCACTTTTCTCAAAGATGCCCAAAAGCAAAAGAAATCCAAAAAAATAATGAGGAAGGAGAACAATGGTAGCAACCAAAAAGAAGAAAGGGTGCCCCTTAACAAAATACAGCCACAAGGATACAAGAAGGAAATGGATTGGGACCTAAAAACCCTATCCCTCCAATGAAACCCTCTGCCAAAGTTGAAGAATTCTCTTCTAGCGAGAACAAATGTTCGACATGGAACAAATTTGATGCCCTCAATCAAGAATACAAAGAAGGGCAAACCCTCGATCCATTGCACCAAGAGATCTAGCTGGTCATGTCCCTGTGAAGCAAGGGTACCCGAACCCAGGGGCAAGGTTCTCATACCCGTACCCAATTCACACACCTAAGCACCGGAAATCTATTCGGGTTCTTCTCAAACGCAACGTTTCAAACTCAGTTCGGGTACAAAGAACCTGATACTCTAAAAATTAAAAATGGATGTTTTCTTTGTGGCAGGTACTCAGTAACCTATAAAAAGGTGCATGATTCAACAAAAATGGTTACTCGAAGGGTACTTAGTCAGTCATGAAGTTTTTTTGTGTTGGATTTTTAATAAAATATTAAAAATTGATGAGTGCCTTTGTGGTCCCACACTCAAACTAAACCCTAGCGTTTGCTAAACCAAAAAATTGGCGTTGCTTTGTTGATCATGATGACATGGATGTTGATGAATGATGACATGGCTTGAGGAAGCTAAATCAATTATCTTGAGATTTGTTCATCGTTCAGTTTCACTTTTTTTGGGAATTTTCTATTTCATGTGTGGATTCTGGAAATGCCTTAAGGCAAATTTTGAATGTCGTATGACAATGGAGTCTTGGACATATTATATATATCTATTATCATGATTCATATCTCTCTGCTTGATTTTAAATTTGAAATTTCAATGTGAATGTTCAATGTTTTATTTTTCTTGTTGTAAATTGGAAGATTTCAAAATTAATATTTCATAATTCAAATTTATTTATATTATAGTTTACATAATATATAATATAAATAAACTATAATATAGTATATACCCTCGACAAACTACACACAGTGTTTCAAAAAGTGACGTCCTCGTCCCCATACTCGTACCTACACCCGTGTTTCCTGACAACTTAGTCAACTCCCAATGCGCGAGTTCTAAGGATCAAAATGGCATTCATCCCCTCAAAGATGTTCCAACTCAAGAAAATTGAGTTATGAAGGAAGAGGCTACATCCGTAGAGGAAGAGGCATTTCGTTCCCTTAGAAACACCAAGAACCATCAAGGGTCTTTAGTTTATGAATTTGCAGAAGAAAAACCAAAGGGTGAAAAGGTAATTTGTGAAAAACCACATAAGTAAGTAGGTCACCACACTAGAGATATTAGAAGTGAACATGCAAAGAAGGATAGAGAGTTGGGATCTCAAAGGTCATTGGAAAGGGCCCTTTAGACAACCCCCTAACAAAACCAAGACAAGGACACGAGAGTAGAAAACAAAGCCACACCTGCAATAAAAGGAGAAAAGGAAGGTGATATTGCGCCTGCAAAAATGGTTGAAAACGATCATGCTTCTTCCTCTCCATCCTTTTATGAAGCGTTAAAGAAAAACTCAGGTCCCTCCCCTCCTCTGACAAGAGGTAGGAAAGACTGCCAAGAAAGAAACTCCAACTCCCAGAAATCTCCAAGTTTCTTCAATTTACTAGTAGTGTCTTTTGATCATTCTTGTGTTAGTCAAGGTTGTCATTGAGGTCAATATGGCATTGTTTGTGATGGAAAATTCTTGTAATCCGTGATGTTGCCCATTGATCATAATGATTGAAGTTTTTATGAAGATGCCATAACCTCATGTATATTATGATATCCTTGATTAAGGACTTGATGACATACGATGACATAGTTCGAGATCATATGATGAGATGGAGGACCATATGGATTGAATATATAATAAGCATTGAATATATATACAGACTAAATAGAAGCGTTAGACTCAAGGAGCAGTCCCAAAGAGTAAAGCCATCGAAAGCCATCGGAAGAAAGCCATCGGAAGCAAGTGGGAAGTCATCGAAAGCCATCGGAGCCAAAGGAAAGCATATGCAAGCCAAGGGCAGGAGCGACAAGCCAAGGAGGAGCAGATCCAAAGGGAAGACCGCATATGCCCAAGAGAAAGAGCCAAAGGGAAGAAACAGTGATATCGGAAGAGCAAAGAAAAACATATCGACGAAATATCCAAAACCAGATCGAAGAAATCATATCGGCGTTTTGTTATGTGTCTCCACCCAAAAAGCTTCGATCTTCAATATGAGATTTGCTCCAACTTCTGATATGTGGACCCAATGTGATCTAATAATGACTTTAATTGTTCAAACGCATCTGCACTTTATCAGAGCTTTTGGAATGCAACCTTCAATAAGATCCTCCAATGAGGCCTAATCTCCGATTGCGATATGCTTTGCGGACCCAACTAGCCTTATTATAATATTTTAAATTGTAATATCGTGTTCGTGCATCAGTAATTTCCTATGTTGCCAGGAAACGTGGATGCGGGGACGGGGACGAGGACGGAGACGGGGACGGCATTTTTGGAAACAGGGTGCGTGGGTTCGTCGGGTAATATAATAATATTAAATTTTAATAATTATATTTTATAAATTTATAATTTATAATTTATAATTAATAATATATATGAAATTTGAATTTATATATTTTTTCAACTTTAAATCTTAAACAAGAAAACTTTAATGATAATCATTTAAACATGCATATTATTAATTAATATTTCATATATACATAGTTAATAATATATATGAAATATATTAAAGTTGAAAAAATATAATTAATAATTTATATGATATTTGAATTTGTATATTTTTTCCAAACCCATTCTAAGAATGCATAAATGGACCTGCTTACCATTTTCATCTGATGGCAATCTGGCACATGCCTTCAGAATAATAGTGAAGATCACCTGGTTTGGATTTATGCCAAACCAAAGCATTCTGCCACAAATTGGAAAGCATCCATGCAACAGTTGTGGTCAGCATATCCTGCTGTCATTGAGTTCCACAAAACCGCATACCACGCAAGCATCCTATCAAATACAGTTTTGCAGGTCAAACTTGTTCCCTAACACTATATTGCCATATTAACATTGCAGGCATCATTGTTTGTCTGATCACACTGCTATAATGTCCATCCTTTTCCATGCTTCCAATTTCTCTTCCTATGCTTATCTTTCATTCTATTTTCCAAATCCAACAGAATTTCAAACCTTTCTCAATTGTTATGTTACCTGTTTGACCCTCAAACACAAGTCCCCAGTATTAGCTACCATAAAAAAGAGTGAAGATATTAACTATTGTTTTATACAGACAAGCATAACATCTGTTGCTTGATGCAATTAAGTTATTAACTTATTCAATTTAGAGTTGCACCATATTTTCATCCAAAAATGAAACACATGAAATCAGTACAAAGTCAATTATACAGCTTGCTGGCAAGCGTCTTTTGTCAAGCCAACATATGGAATAATACATTACAGCTATAAACTATAATTCTTGTGTGCATCTCTCTATGTCCATTAATGTTTGTTCTCTCTATGTCCATTAATGTCTGTCTATGTGTATGCATCGATTTGTGTGCATACATCTACATCTTATATGTATTTATGTGAGATTTGAATTTCAACACTTCTCATCATGAGCAAAAATAGAACAAGAGTGTCTCTGAAAATGCCTTTACTGCTATTTATAAGTCATTACCTGAAGCTCCAAGGAAAAAAAAGGTCTCTAACTGAAGCCCGATCCCTATTCTGCCCAGACAAGCTCTCTGCAATCATATATCCAAGGAGGTCGACAGTCCACTCACATCTTTTGTTCACTTGAATATCTTGATGTAACTTCAACCTAAAAAATTTGAAAATACCCATGCTACTTCAAACTTGTTGTATGGGCTCTTGTCCTTGAGAAATGCCCTAGGGAGATATAGCCTTTGGCATGATACATGAAAACAGTAAACAGTCCTCAAACCTCCACTCCCTTTGTAGAGACACCAACAGAATAATATAGCACTTCCAGCTAACTTATTTTACTTAAGCCTCAATATAAATCCCAAAAAAACAGAGTTGAGGAAATAATGAAGTGGATTAAATCACTCAGGACGGTTTCCTGCATGGTGACCTCATTTATGAACTTGGCAGAATAGTGGCAATTACGACATATGCACTTCTTGCGCTTTTGATGAGACTTCAGTGGTCTTTACAACTTGTTGAAAAGCACAAACAAAATATAAGCTTCTTCCTCTTGTAAAACAATGCAGATTCCCACCACTCCTATTGCACATCATGTGATGATCACTACCACCTGCTCATGTTTCTTATCATGCAGCATAAAGTGCACATCAGGTACATCCCCTGCTTCCTTCATCAACCCTGTCAGTCACTGCAATTCTGCATAGATCTCCTCTGTCTGTGGGTGTGATCTATCTCCTACAACAAATGTATGCACTTTGTTCTTAACCTCAATCCAACTATATATTATTAATTATATTTTTAATATAGTTTTTTTATGAAGAACCCAACCCGAAGAACCCAAAGAACCCAAGAACCCAAGCACCCAAAGAACCCAAGATCCCGTTAAAGGAAAAGAACCCAAATTTTTTTTTGAAGAACCTGGTTCTTCATGGAAGAACCCGGTTCTTCATGGAAGAACCCGGTTCTGCATGGAAGAACCCGGTTCTTCTGGGTTCGTCTGGGAAGAACCCGTACCCGAATCTGATACTTGGGTGTGGGAACCCGGGACGGGTTCGAGAACCCCACCCCCGGGTGCGG
This sequence comes from Pinus tabuliformis, assembly GCA_031772625.1. Classification (NCBI taxonomy): domain Eukaryota; kingdom Viridiplantae; phylum Streptophyta; class Pinopsida; order Pinales; family Pinaceae; genus Pinus; species Pinus tabuliformis. The sequence goes on along the minus strand of CM062817.1, from coordinate 1,240,627,949 downwards.
GTACCCGTGCAACACAGGTAATTTCCTATCACAAGTTTTGGAAGTGTGTCATGTTAAAACCTTTGAGTGCGATATGGTTGCAGGCCCGATTGGATTATCAAAACAATTTAATTGAAATATCGCATCAGTTGCGTCGGAGTTCAGAGCGAGTAGTGGCAATTTGTTGTAGGAATATCAGCGTTGTTGACATTGAAACTTTGGCATGTGCACAAATTAAAAATCTTTGATGTCCGTGTAGTTGCGATATGCGGGAGGGCATGTGGGACCTCCCGCATCCATTGTAATATGGTTTCGCATTGTTTAAAAGTTATAGCCCCTCCTATGTTGCTATTATAATATAGTTTTCGTAAACAATGAAACTATGTTATATTTGGTTGATTATTAACAAAGACCCCTTCCAATATACTTTTAATGTGCCACCTCATGCACAAGTCGGCCTCTCCTCTAATAAATGTGTCTTTTCGTTTATTGGCAAAACTCATATAAATACAAGTCAAATACTTCATTATCAAGCATCGATCTTGGTCATCCATCACAGAGAGGAAGATACAGTTCACAACTCGTGAACTTGAAAGAGTAAAGGAAAGGAGACTTAGAGGTCGAAAAGGATCACTAGATATCTAAAGCAGATAAACCCTTAAGAGCGCATATCTATGGGACATTTCTGGTGAAGCCCAGTTCTGTGGACAATCACAATTGGAAGGGTCGGACTAAGTAGAACAGACATCTGTGAGAAGCTCGGAGCTACAGCGAATTTGCGAAAGCACGGATCTTTTATAGCTCAGCAAAAGTGCAGACCTCGACCTGAAGGACAGTCCTATGGAGGTTCGTTTAGTAGCTCAGATCAGTTCTATATCTCTGTCTTGAATTTGTGAAAAGCTTGGATTATTGATAACCTTCGACCAATGGATTTAAGCCTCAGTTCGGATACCTGTGGAAGGGAACCTGAGTTCGGATCTGTGTTGGGAAACAGTGGGATAGTCTACCTAAACTCAGTTGCAAAAGTCTATACCTGTGTGAAGGCTACTTAAGCTCAGTTTGGAGAATAGGATCACCCACCTATGGAGAAACTACGACTGTCTCCTATGATAAGTACCATCACTACCTTGGACCTGTGAGAAATAACCTCGGACCAATGATATTACAATCTGGAACAGAGGACACTATTGTATGATTAGAACCTCAAATTTGAAGAACAACAAGTTCGGATTTGTGCTTGAATTTGCAGGGAATACTTGAAGAACATAAGACTTGGAGACATTATGCTGAAGTCCTCATGGAGTAACCTTGGATATTTTGTTTGGTTACCATGAAGAGTTGCGGAGACACCTTCATGATAAAACAAGGTTGTCATTGATGAAGTGACGTAGAGATTAAGTGGAGGCATTACTGAAGATAAACAGGGCTCGTTGAAGAAGACATTGGGAGTTGTGAACAATTACTAAACTTATCTTGACAAATTGAAGCCGGCGGTTGGAGCCTCATAAAGACAAGGTTGGTGCCTTGGAAGATAGAGGATAGGAGTCCTCAATATATTTGGTTGGAGCTTGTACCAGATGAGGGTTGGAGCCCTAGAGGATAGGAGTCCTCAATATATCAGGTTTGAACCTGTACCAGAAGAGGGTTGGAACCCTACTGGATACGAGTCCTCAATATATCAGGTTAGAGCCTATACCAGAAGAGGGTTGGAGCACTAGAGGATAGGAATCCTCAATATATTAGGTTGGAGCCTGTACGAGAGATAGGATTGCAGCCCAAGAGGTTGCTGCCTCAAAGTTGACAAGGTTGGAGCCCTAGAGGTTGGTGCCTCAAAGTTGACAAGGTTGGAGCCTTGGAAAGTCCAAGTCAGAGCTTGGAAAAATACAGGTTGGAGCTTGGGAGATGAAGACTGGTGTCTTCATGTAGGGTTGGAACCCTACACATTATTGTATTGTATTTATTGTAAAGAGGATTGGAGTCCTCGTCATTGATTAATAAAATTATTATTCTATCATTGTTCATTTTGTGTTCTCATTATAAGTGATCTTAACTGGTAAAAATAATAATTGAAAAGAAATATTGATTCACCCCTCTTAGTATTTCCAACATCTTGATGATGCTATGTTTTTGTATCAGTTTGTGTAAAGTGCCCAGAGATGTAATCCCACCTCCTGTCGGTTATTATGTGCTGTAAATTTTGACAAATTTTGCAAGTCTTTTGGTGTATTTACGCATATAGGCATATTAGTTTAGATATCAAAGAAATCAGACTTTCCGATCCACTGCGCATTCCAAGGAGTAGTGTGTGTGAGTTACATAGCTGGAATAGCCCCTCTTTTGTTGTAATTGCTGCATCCACAATGCTCATTTTTATAAATAATATTCTCGTTCCGGTTTTGTCAAAAAAAAACAAATAAGCTACATAGCTTGAGTAATCGAGTGTTTTCAGCTTCATGAAGGTAGCAGGGTCAATCCTCCAGGCTGCCTGCCTCTGTTGCATGCTTCATTCAATGTCCCTATTCAGTCAGTCAGTGTAATTAGCACTGATAGGTTTACACTGGGTACCATCCATGAACTGCAGGGAAATGTCCAGCAGTTTCTCTGCAAAGTTTTCCTTGGCAAAAAAAATCCTTCTAACACTCGAAAACATTTAGAGAAATTTTAAAGCTAGGCAGCACACTGCAACAACTAAAGACATTTCCCAACTAAAAAAGAAATTTTACATATTCTGATGTAACTTTCAGAAACTAGGTAAATATGATAATTGATTTCACTTGCTTGAGTAGCAAATCCTGCCTCAAACTAAACTGGTATGAGCATTGGATCTCCATTCCTGTGAATTTTATTGATCATTTGCAAAGCAAAAGTTCATTCATAGTCAAAAGCAAAAATTACATTAACAGTAGTGGATGTTTACCTTTAATTTTTTATTGTTTTTTGTCTCAGTGTACATTTGAATCTCTATTGCGTAAACCTCCAAAAGTTGAGTGCCTTTCTTCTGGTCATCTGAACCATCCTCTCTACGGCAAGATTTGTGAAGCTCCTTAAGTATCTGTGAGAGAATAGTCCATTAGCCCGAAATTTAATTTTATAGGACTGTATCATATATCAAAGTAGCCAAGCAACACACCAGTAATATAAGGATACCTTGTTCATGCGACCATATTCTCCCATATCGAAAAATATCTTGCAAAGCTTTAGATTGGTCTTAAACCAAAGCCTCTGTCGCATATAATTTCAGTCCATGTAAGTCAATCATACCATGAAATTGACATTTAACATCAACTAGGAGGAAAAAATGAAAACTTCACCTCATTTTTTGCTTCTTCAAGGGCCTTGAGTGTAGTCTGATAAAACTCCTGAAGGAGTTCAAAGTTTTGGCTGGCAGAACCAGAAACAAAATCCATAATGTTGTTTATACATTTTTCACTGTAGTTTCGTGTTACTGCTGATCTAATATATGTCAGCATTACACGATAAGAATCCATCATCTCTTTGTATTTTCCAAGGCGGTAGTACAACTTGACAGTTTGTTTCAAAGCCTTAAATCCCCTGGTTTGCAAATGATAAAAAACACCAAATTTACCATAACTTCTCCAAAAGAAGGAAAACAAAAACTTGAAACCCATACCATTGTTGACACAGTACAAGTATACCAAAATTCCATCACATTCTGCAGACAAAGTAGAGTTGACTCATGCTGAAATGCATGGAAATTGACAAACATTTATTAGCAAACCAAATCTTTGTGGTTTGGCTTTATAATTATTCAACCTCTCTTGCGAGAGTTGAAGGTGCCTGCTTTCATAAACGATTCTCTTGTTATAATAAAAAACACATTCCATATTTTGAAATAGAATCAAACCATACCATTCTGCTTTTTCAGGTTCCATTTTCACAACTTCCGCAAAGCCAGCAAGAGCTTCCTGTGGGTCAGACTCCACCAAACCTGCAACAGAAAGATATGCTTGATAAATGTCATCATTTAATATAACTGCAGTTCTACATAACAAATGTTTCCCCTAAGACCAGAGTTGAACCGTTTCTATTATCCCTTCTATTCACATGATGCATTCCAATCTGACAACACCAAAAAGGATGGAAGCCATTATGACAAGCATGCTACAAAAAAATGTTTTTTAACTACATATTATTTTGGACCCCATGCATATCAGCACCGTCTCTGTATAGAAACACTGAAACGTGACTGAAATGCATTTCAGTTCATATGAAATGCATTTCACATGTGGGAAACATGTTTCATACGGACTGAAACATGTTTCACTGTCTGTATAACATGTTTCCAAATGAAACTTGTCCGATTTTACCTTGATTTAGCTGTCCGATTTAATGTTCACAATTAATGGTAATTTTAAAGTAAAAGTGACATTTCCTTTATCTTTCCTTTTCATCATTTTAATTTTTAACATTATCGTTAATTGTTTCAGGATGTTTGAGAGTGGTTTCAACTTTCAACCTCATCAGACTTCATATGGAGAAAGTAGAATTTCATATTCCATTCAAAATTCAGCAGACTTAGCAAGTTTCAGGATTTCAAGATTGGTAGGATTGTAGCATTTCTTTAGATTTTTTCATGTATGACAGTATGGAATTTGCAGTTAAACAAGAGCACCAAGCCGTTTATGTACCTTGATGTTATTAATATTGCTTGTTGGACTCCTTTGTCATGGCCTTGGCAATAATGTACCCTTCACTCAAACTAAAATCATTAATTATGCAAGCTAAGCTCTTCATACCATACTTTAAAGCTTGGATTAGGTAGTTTCATCAAAATTGGGTAGTGTTGACTGATATCCCTAGAGGATTGAGGTGGAGATAAAGGCTGATACTAATGATGAGGATCCTATTACAAGCAATGGTGGAACATTGCTTTTCATTTATGTTTGTAATTTAAATGTTCTTGCTCATTTATTCATAGTGTTTTTTTCCAAGTGTGTGTGTGTGTGTATATATATATATATCACATTTCCCCTTTTCCAAAGTTTTTGGGGACACCTTTCTAGTGTGTTTCCATTTTGGAAACGCATATCCATTTCCCCATAAAATGCAACTTAGTTATATTTGTGTACCCTGTATCTCATATCTACATAGTATTATGCCTGTACATATTTATAAACTCTCTCACAGGGTTCACCATTTTTTATCATAAGTTCTAAAATTCCCCAAATTTTCATAACCAATGCAAAGTTCACTGTGTTTGGGAATTTTACACAATTTTTTATCAAACTGTCGAGATTGTAGCTTGGAAGGTGAGTCTTCACGGATCATGTGCCATAACATGTAGCGAGTCACCTTAATTATCTCCTACGGCAGTTAATTAATAAATTTCTTAAGTCAAAACTTTCGACGGCAATTTAATTTAATTGTTGGCTACCTTTTTATGAAAGTGAAAATAAGTCAACCACAGACTAAGTCATAGTCGTTGATCTCAGTGAGTCGAAATCTAATCTCAATCGTTGAGATTAGAGATTTCGCTTGAGATTAGGGTTTGATCATTTTAATAGAATTTTTAGCCAAAGGAGATGCACATTCGATTTGGCCTGAGTCCAGCGAGAGCAAGAAAAGGCTAGATTGACATAGCTAGAGTAAGATATTGATCTGCAATATCAGCAGAGCGGCCAAGTATTCTCTTTGGCCGAGAAGCCGAGTTTCTTTGTATGTAGAAGTTTTCTGCTGGGCCATGCGTGTGGGCCATACAAGAGCCAAGTGAGAGAGAGAGGGTTGAGATCTTTTGCTGGGTATTTTCTAGAGAAAATTCTTGAGTAACTGTTGTAAGAAAACATTTCTCCTAAAGTTGAATAAGAAGCCCAACATTTGTTGGGTAACCCCACACTAGAGTTTCCACGGTATATCTGTGTTATTCTCAAGTATAAGCAGAATAGCACTTTCCAGGGTATATCTATGTTATTCTTAGGTATCGAGAACAAGCAATTGACTAGAATCCCTTAGAGCTAACCAGTATCCAAGAGGTGTAAACCTATGTCAAACAAGTTTACAGAATGCATGTAGAGATATGCGATATGGCTTGAAGCTTTGACCAAATGGACAGGAAACGGGTACGAGTTTCCGAAATGGGAAGCGATACGAAACGCGACCTCCCCAAATTTTGGAAACGGGGAAACGCGAATATATATATATATATATATATATATATATATATATATATATATATATTATGAATTTAAGAAATATGTGCAATCATAAAGCATATATGATACATTCTAATTTATTACATTATGATAAAATTGTCAATTGTCAATGCATAGACTATAAGTATCTAAATTTACATCACATTTACTCATGAATAATCACATAATGAAAATAGAAATATCCAAAATCAGCCACGAGAAATTTCTAATTTTTTGTCTCGTGGTTGATTGGGAGTCTCCTCCTACATAGTCGAATGACCTTAGTGCTCTTGATTAAATACAAGTTTCATACCCTAGTACCCTACATTCTCTTGATTATTGGGAGTCTCCCCTGCATAGAGGGCTTTGTTCTCTCGATTAAATACAAGTTCCATACCCTAGTACATGATAAAATCCAATGGAAACATTGAAATCTCCCCAATCCTGAAATCCTGAAAAACAGATAAGTCTGTTGGATTTTGAGTAAGATCTAAAATTCTACTTTCTCCATATGAAATCCAATGACGGCGAAACCACTCTCAAACATCCTGAGTCATTTCATGGTAATGTTAAAAATTTAAGTAAAAGGATGAAAATGAAAAATAAAGGAGAATATCACTTTTACTTTAAGAATTTAACATTACCATGAACTGCATATCAACACTAGGGCAAACAAATGTAAGAGATCTACATTAGAAAATAAAAATAAAAAACAAATGTTTTTTTGGGGAAACGTGGCCCGTATGGCTTGGAAACGTGTTTTCGGCCGTACGGCCACGTTTCCGTTTCGGGAAACGTGGCCGTACGGCCGGAAACGCGTTTCCAGGCCGTACAGTACGGGGAAACGCGTTTCGTTTCGTTTCCCCTGGCGAAACGCCCCCTAGGGCCACGTTTCCTGCAACTTAGGTTAAAACTTAATAATAAAAAAAAAATTAAATTTTAATTTTTTTTTTATATTGAATAAAAAAAATATTTGAAAATTAAATTTTTAATATAGTTTTTTTTATGAAGAACCCAAAGAACCCAACCCGAAAAACCCACTAAAGGAAAAGAACCCAAATTTTTTTTTGAAGAACCCGTACCCGAATCCGGTACTTGGGTGCGGGAACCCGGGACGGGTTCGAGAACCCCACCCCTGGGTGCGGGAACCCGTGCAACATAGCATTAAAGCTAACTAAATTATAACTTTATTTAAATAATAATTATTATTATTAATTATAAAAAGAATAAACATGTAATAAGATTCCTATTCATGGAGATTCACCCCCACTTTATTATGGAATTTCGCAACCTATAAATATGTTTTGTTACAATACCATGGCTTATCAATGCCACATGTCCAAGAAACCATAACTCATTTCACAATCAAAATAATATATATATATATATATATATATATATATATGTTGTGAAAAGCGCGAGCGGGATTAAATCGGCGCGGGGAACGAATCGGAAAAATCGGGAAAAAATCGGAAAAAAAGCAGGAAAAAATCGTTTGGTACAAAAATATTCATTTTTTTCATTTTTTTAATATCTAAACCATCTACAACATAAAATAAATACATTGACACATAAATATGATAGAAAAACTAATATATAAGATGTTTAATATCATTTCTAGCGCTAAAATCACACATAACATTGAATCATGTCCTGAATAGTAAGTCCTGACTCCTGAGTCCCAACTCAGCCTCAAAATATCAACAAAAAATATGATAATGTATCTCATCATGTCATAATGTCATATACAATAAAATGAGGTCTAATCCTATTGATTTCATCTGCCCCTCTTGCGAGAAAATGCCACAGCTTTCCCTTTCCCTCTAGATGTAGACGTTGGTGCCTGTGCTGGTGGAGATGGCAGCGGAGTCTGATGTGCTCTAGAAGCTGAAGAACTAGAAGTAGGAGCTATAGGAGGTAGACCACGTCCTCTACTGGTGGCAGGGGTAGCCCGAGCAGGTGGTGTCACCTGGAAACATTACAATCTCCCAATCCTGAAATCCTGAAAAACTGATAAGTCTGCTGGATTTTAAATGAAATCTAAAATTTTACTTTCTCCATATGAAATCCAATGAGGCTGGAACCACTCTCAAACATCCTGAGTCATTTCATGGTAATGTTAAAAATTTAAGTAAAAGGATGAAAATGAAGATTAAGGAGAATGTCACTTTTACTTTAAGAATTTAACATTACCATGAATAGCATATCCATACTAGGGCCTAGACTTGATCATTAAGCTGCCCCACTCAAAAATTATTTGTTTCTTTCAAAAAAATTGCATGAAAAAACCCAAATGAACAAATGAAAAACCAAAAAAAAATTTATAAAATCGTACTGTCCCGACAACCCCGCGCTTTTTTCGGAAAAAAATTGCGCTTTTTTCGGAAAAATCGGCAAAAAAATAGCCGATTTTTTCATGTAAAAAGCGCGATTAAATCGGCGCGCGGAAAAAAGCGCGATTAAATCGCGCTTTTCACAACAATGATATATATATATATATATATATATATATATATATATATATATATTCATTCTAAATTTAATTTTATAACATTTCTTTAATTAAAATGAAAATCAAAAAGGGTCTATTAAAATATTTTGTGAATATTCCATAAGGTTAAATCCCTACCATCCACCTATTAATTATTGATAATTAAATTAAAAATTTGGAAGCTCTATTCCAAAATAGGCACGCCTATTATCATAATAATTAAATTAATATTTTCGCTATTCCAAAATAGACACACTATCAACGTAATAATTTTATTGATGTCAAACAAAGTGTTGATGATAGTACCAATGGACAAGTACTTCCACACAAGTCAACTGTCTAGACGTGAGGAAGTCATCCAAAGAACCTTTAACCTTAGAAAATTATTTTAACTATGTTGGAAATATTTAGAAGGGGGTGAATCAATATTTCTCTTTAATTAGTATTTTTAGCTTCACAGAGCATTAACTATCATTACCATTAGATCACCATAATTCAACATCACATGAACAGTAAACAACACCATTCAACAATGCACAAACATCAAGACAGTAGCCAGCAGATTTTTTGGTGGAAACCCCTCCGAGACAAAAACCACTGAATGCTTCGTAATATTTATCTTCAGTAAAATGTACATCAATATTTTCAGTTACAACTAAGGGAGGCTCCAACCCCCCGGTTTACAAGCTCCAACCTGGTGGACGGTCCAACGCCCTATTTACCTGCTACAATCAGAAGGACACTCCAACGCCCTAGTTTACAGGGCTCCAACCAAAAGGACGCTCCAATACCCTATTTACCAGTTGCAACTGGAAGGATGCTCCAATGCCCTATGCAGGCTCCAACTTGACCTAGCACCTCCCTGTCACCCTGAAGCGTTCACAAGCTCTGACCTAACGAATACTCCACTATTCTGCCTTACACCACCCTGCCACCCTTATTCCTGCTCAAGAACTGCCCAGTGCCTCTGCATCAATATAGTATCAATTCTGCAATAACTTGTACTGTACAATTTGCACCCATTGTCTTACCACTAGCAAATACTACCACATAACATCTCTTTAACAAATCTAGGCTCACAATCATACAATTCGTTTTCCAAACTTAAGGATGTGCAATATAGATCTGCCCTCTGCTAATGACCTTGCCTCAAAGATGTACCTCTGCCACTTTAGGGAAACAAGACTTTTGTTGCACCAGAGGATACTTTTGCAATGCATGTTACTAACTTCTTTGTTTCAATATCAAGAATGCAAAGTCACTTCTTCAAATCCACAAACAACACTTAAAATTTCAAGACATATAATAAAGACTTTTAACAAGGTTTATCTCTGAATTCCAATCTAGTTTTTATGTCTTCAACAAGGTTTATCTCTGAATTATGATCTCGGTGCTTCTTCCGGATTTTGATTTGGACTAAACATGTGTCCTCCAAACCATAATAACTGATGTCCCACATATTGCCCATTTCAAGTAATTGTTCTACAAATTCCCGCTTCCATCAATAGTGCGACAAATTGTATATTTGCAAGCTTCTTATTCATTATTCAACTAACAATATGGAAAGCATGAGTAAAAAAACTCTATAAAGCAATCAATTAGTTGAACTCGACCTTGAGACCTTCTGTTGTCGAACCTGTGTCAGATACCAACTCCAATGTCCAATGGGCTTGGCTTTCTTAGAAGGAGCGAGAGGTGGAACCACAACTTCATGTCGAGTATGCATTGTATGACTACATATATAGTAAAGATCAAAAGGGGGTCTTTGACCAATCAAAGCAAACGGCTTTCAATACAAGTTGTCATCGTGAACCCGCTTGTATATGGTCATTGGCTATGCCTCAACGTATCTATTTGGGCATAATAACCCCTGCTCCACCCACAGTAGATTCCTCAACCAGTCAAATAACGCTAAGGACTTCCAGTCATATGTACGTCGGGCAATTATACACAACTTTGGCAGCGTCGCATTACCCTAACCATATGTGAGTCGTTCACTGCTTACCAAAGCATATATAAATCACAGTTGATAATCTATCCATGGCACAGTTGCCACGCATATGACTAGTCAAGAAAAACTTCTCAGCGTGCATGTCCATGGTTCTTTATATATATTATCCAAGGGTAATCTTTTCAACAAGTCGTCTAATAATTCAAATGTGCCAGGGAAAATAAGCGAACCAACTAGTCTATGTGGTTATACTTCATCCATCACCGCAAGCATTACAGATTTGCATTGGTTGAAGGGCGTTAACATTGAGGAGTGTTAATGTTGCCAGGACAAAAAAATGCCTTCACCACATTAGGAGAAGTCACATGCTCACAATTGCACATGCAACGTTGACTTTGTTATGAGCTTCACGAGTTCAAACATGCCACAAAATGGCCTTGGTAAAGGCCGAGTATGGTTTTTTTCCCCTTTGTATCCAACAATGTTACAAAAAAAGAGATCCTTAGTTTAAGCTTTGTGCTCTAAATTTCACCATTGTACAGGCCATAGAGAATGAAGCCTAGAAAAACAAAAAATATACCAAAAGGATGCCTCAAAACTGTCACAAAATTCCATGCTCAAGTTTTTCCCTAGCACAAAGCCAAATTTCTCTTCTGCAAAACCTTCGACTTGACTTCAAGAAAACACTTCAAATTACTCTTATGTAAGCCCAAACAAATACCCATAGTCCAAGGATGAAACATTAAGCCGAAGGAAATTTTAGTACATCGACCCTCCAGAATAGGTCACAGAGAAAACTGATTTCAAATCAGCGTTTTGTGCATCATATTGAGGATAAACGAGTACCCTAGGAATGCCCAGCGAGTCCTAAGCCCAAAAGAAAAACTTCCTGCATCAGATATACTTTACCACCCTAGGTTGCAGATAATCTCCAATGATATAGTGTTAAGTCCATACCATTTGTGGAGAAAATCATCTCAATTTATAGAGAATATGGGGGCACTTAATGGAGCCGACCAATAATGGAGGGAAATGAGTTCAAACTTTGAATTTTTAAATTGGAGCCAAACCCTAGCCGAATTACGGTTGAAACATCAAAAATAATTTTAATTAATTTCTAGTTGAAACATCAAAAATAATTTTAATTAATTTCCTTAAAGAAAATCCTTTTGTTTTCTTTGAGGTGTCAACTAATAATAGACTGCCACATCACTTCTTTTAGGGGCCTTTGACCACAATAACGGATCTTTGACTTTTCAAGAAGCATAACTTGCAAACCGTGAGGAGTCTCATGATGAGCCATATATCGTTGGAATTGGCACAACAAGGAGCATCAGCTGGTGATGATAACGAAGGCAAATTTACTGATCTTCATCTTCAAAAATCTTCAGCAAGTACAGGGCTATTTGAAGTTTTTAAGGATTCTAGGGTTTTTCAGTCTTTTGGAGCTTTAATTAATGCAAACCAAACATATAAAGAGCATTCAAGACCCAATGTTGGCATCAATGACAACACCATTCAACAAATTAATGGAATTATTAAAGCAATTTCCTTTTATAAGAAAAAGTGAATTTATCTAATGAAATGTAAAGGTTATTTGCATTAATGAATTAGATGAATCTCAAGCATTGATTTCAAGTGAAATTGAAATCTAATCTCAACTGTCAATCACTTTGAAGATTAGGGTTGTGGATTCGGCCAATAACAACTTTATAAAAGGCTAGGCTAAGGGAAAAGACACATCAAGTAAGCACAAGGAAGCACAAGACAATGAGATAAGTGAGGCTCCCAATGATTGGGTCGAGGACATTCATCCAAGTGTGCAGATTCTAAAGGGAGTACAAGGGGCTGCAAGGGAGAAATATCCAACAGCCAGCAAGATCAAATGACACATTTTGACTCTTTGAGGGTTTTTATCAACTGGAAAAGTTCTAGGTTTTTCTATTTGTAATTTACATCAATGGACAGTTAATTTCCTAGGAAGGGAAGCCCTTGTGTGCTGCAAAACTAATGTTAATGGGCAGCAGATTTGAAGGGCATAATTTTTTGTGTGCATGTGTATGAGATTGGTCAATTTTGTTTCTTCTGTTTTTATATTTTATTTAACTGTTAAAATTCCAGCTGTGATTTTATTCAGTGAATTAATTTTCAGCAGGGTATTTAATAGAGAATAAATTGCCAGTCGCTGAGGTTAGTGAAATTAACACAAATAAGCATAATAGATAAATGGGATAGCTAGGTACAATAATGTAAGATACAAAGTGGTAGCATAGATTAAAAAAACATGATAAAACCCTCTGAAAACATGATTAAAAAGGACACCTGAAAATGCTATTCATTACAATATGGTATTGAGCTAAGAAACTCTCTGTATTCTGAAAATGAGATCAATTTGAGAAGGCCTGAGAATGAACAGCCCAATAAATGGCCTTGAATCTGAGAAGGATTGTAAACAATGGTGACCCTTGCCTTTGATAAAAGGATGTGATTCATTGTGAACAGCATGAGGACAAACTTAAACAAATTTTTGGTGGGACATTTTTATGTTTTTGAACCACACATGGTCGAGAGTGTTGGACTGCACCAGAAATTGAAAGGTAAGCATGGATTACATTTCACGTTTTTGTTACCTTTGGATTCTTCTTCCAAGATCCCTTGGACTCCCAATGACAGTTCATATTCCTTCACCATAACTATAACGGATTAGGTGTCTAACATTTCCCCCTTAATTCAAAGGGGTGTATGTCATATGAGAGTCCAAACAGAGAGATGAAGGATAGCTGTCAATAATTGAATATGCTCTTTGAATCTGGTGGTTTTGGGATGACCACAAACCCAATGGCTAGCAGAAGCCAAAGTCTTCTAAAAAATGGTGGTTCAAGGCTGACCACCAATTCAGGTTTAGCAGTTCCCGAAACATTTCCTTATTAGCTGGAAGTTGATGACTTCTACTAACTGGATGTGCTCGCAAATGGCAATTTGAAGATGACCACAAACTTGGAACTTGGCTCTAAGACTCAACAGTTCTCAGAACATTGGCTAGAAGTTTATGTCTTCTAATGATTGGAAACGCTTCCCAATGGCGATTTTAGATGACCACAAACTAATGGTGATTTGAAGATGACTGCAAATCGATCGCACTCATGGCTTTGCCTCTAGCTATAACTCTGATTCTGGCTATGGCTCAAGCTCGCTTGTACATTCTTGATTGATATGGCTTCAACACTAGAAGCTTCATTGTCAATCACTTATATTATTCCCTCCCGTGTTCTCGATTCTAAAGCTTAATTGATCTTCAGAATGAACATACCATCTGCTTCTACCATATGTGTTGTTTAGGCTGCACATGGTAACCCCCAACAACACCACAATGCTCATCATTTCCTTCAAAGAGACTAGGAATCGAATTAAGAAAATTCTCTCTTTTACATCCCTTGAGAACAAGCTTGTGCTTTGATTTCAGCCTCTTTTGCTGAAATTTCCCACCTTGGCCGCCACATACAAAAGCTCATTCAACTCTACAAGTTTCCTCTACCTCAATCATTACAGGAAGTCTAGGAGTATCTCCATATTAGTTTCAACTTCCTCTTGTTCCATCTCTCACTTCTTCTCAACAAGAAGAGTCAAGAGACATCCCAGCTCCTTTATTAAAACTTCTACTCCCTGCTGTAGCAGCATGCAGAGATGTTATGTCAGTGAAGTGGTGCTTGCTATTTGACAAGTAGATGTCTTCTACAAAAGCTTATTTAGCAAGAAATTGTGGAAGAGTTGATTGTAAGTAAGATAGAGGCCGCAACAAGGGCAATTTCTCTTGTTATTGAGATGAGTCTCGATGCACATGTAACAGAAGTTGTAGCTGCATGCTGTGAGGAATGCATCCTTCATTGTCTGCATGCAGATAGGGCACAAAAATCCTTGTCCAGCTCCCGTTTCAAGATAATATTGGGATTCTCGAGACCCGCCTCCTTTCACGCTCCACATTATTATCATCTTCACTGTTTGAATATGGTGGCTGTTGTAGCATCTCTGGAGTAGCAGATTACACACAACCCCCAATTGAACCTCTTGATCCTGACTCCATTGCATCCCACCCTAGTCTTCTTTACTGTGGAATTGGCATGGCAAGTGCTTTGAGTTGAGAAATCTAGGGCAGCATGATTGGGTCTTCTTTTAGATTGATTTCTCTTACTTTGACAAGTTCTTGTGAGGTTATATTACTTCTTTTGATATTATTATGTTCCTTCATTATCAAGATAATTGTCAAACAAATGAAGATCACAAACACAAGAAAAGAACACAAGATGTAGGCACTCAGCCAGGGAAAAACCTCCTAAGTAGGGGGAAACCCAGTCAAACTCTACCACTAGTAGATTCAAATCAAGTTTGAGACAACCAGGATCTTTTTGGCCAAGACAGACTTTTGTCCATCCACCAAGTCAGGATTTCAAGAAGGCTAGACAAAATTTCCTGAGTCAATATGATTTCAACTTCAGTATCCAAGCCAAATGGAGTCTCCTTTCTGCCACTTCTGAAATTCTCGGTCTACACTCTTATCTCAGCGAATTTGCACTTCTTATTTCAGTTTGTATTGCTCTTTTAGGTAGAAACAAGATGAAGTTATGATCTTATACTTCTTCGTTGTCCTTTACTCCCTTTACAATGGAGTTGCTTGCTTCTTCTAGATGCTACGCACTATTTCTTCCCTTGTAATTACAAATCAAGTTCATCCTTGATAGATAGATGCCATACTAGGTCAATCTTTCTTCTTATATATTGTCTTCTAGGACATGGGGATGCTTAGGGAAATGTTTCCCCATGTCCCCTTTTGTGGAAACTCAAGGAAACACATGGGGAAACATTTCCCCAATGTGGGGGACACATTTCCCCAAAAGGGGTGCTTGTGGGCATCTATAGTGAACTAGGGTAATTTTTTCCTAGGGTTTCCTGTCGCAATTACTATTCCTTTTTCTAGTACAGTGGTTTAATTCAATACAATTGGGAACAGTCAAATTTATTTCAATGAGGCAACAAACAATATATCATCCAGCAGTTCAATTCCTGTCAATCAACAGTATAAAAAACCTCAATAAACAATATATTGTTCAACAATACAGTATAATCTGCCAACGCAACTCCATACAATATGTAGTTCAATTTAGGACAAATTCGGTTCCATAAGATAAATATAATCCCCACACAATAATAAACAACTTTCGGACAACAGATCGGATGCCCTAACCAAGGGCCACAATTTGGATATTTGAGTTCAGATAAACCCTCAAACCTATATGGAACCTTAGCCTATTTACAATGTCAAACCCGAAGATACTCCAGCATTCGGCCCTTTGCCAATTCTAAGTTTCAGGAGCCCAACCTTGACCTTCCTCCTGTCTGATCTCAACTTTGTCTACTCCAGAACTGAGCCACCAGGAGATAAGGAAGGTGCCTTCACAGGTCTGTTCAAGGTGTCTTCTCCACAGAATTGAGTCAACTGGGCCCTGAATGTTAATAGCTTTAGTCTAAATCCAACACAAAGCTCCAAGCCACAAGCAACGAGTACAAAACCTGAGTTTCCAGCCACGACGTCCAAGCCACAAGATCCGTAACCAAACTACAGGGTTCTGCAATTAACTATAGGAGACCAAGATCATGTCACATTTTTCTGAACTCCCATCACAGTGATCTGCATTCAGCCACAGGAAACCGAAATCATGCTATAGGAATACGCAATCCAATCCGAAAGCACCCACAGAGACCTATTTTTCCTCAACCACGAACCCTCGTCTTGCTAGGATGCTATAGAAACCTCATTTCCCGGTGCTGCTCAACCCTAGAACACAGTTTCTTCAAGAATTAACTCGCTTTCGATACTATCTTTGAAGGAGATGCCCTCACAAAACCTAGGCCAGAAAAACACCAAAATGCAAACAAGAACCTTGTTTTGACTTAGTTTCCAGAGAATCCACAGTAAGAACCATTTTCTGCCAACGTTTCAAATCCCAACTGGGATCCATCATCAGGACATCTTTTGAATGCTTGATAGAAGAAGAGCTAAATTGAGAGATTAAATGGTAATGAGGAGAGTGAATTGAGATGGATGTCGGCTCTCTTTTTTGAATAATGATGAGAGTAAATTGATAAGAAAGTCGGCTTTCTTTTTGAATAATAATTGATTTTAAGTTAATATAAATTATTATTCTGCTGATCATTATCATATTTAAAAATTGTTATTAATTAATTAATTATAGTATTATTAATAATTAGATACTTTTAATTTAATTTAATAATTATTATTAATATTAATTGTCAATATTCTTATTAATAATAATTATTATTATTATTAATATAATAATTAATAATACTAACCAATATTAATATTGATAATATTAATATTTATCATAATTAATATTAATAATATTAACCTTAGTATATTGTATTAATATTTAATATTTAATATATATAATATATGTTAGTACAATTTTTATTAAGAAATAGAAGTGATATTATTAGTGTATTGAATTTATTTAAAATGTATTAATATTAATAATTATTATTATTATGTTAAAATTAATATTATAATCTTAAGAATCAATATAAATGATTAATAATTAATAATTAATTAGTATTAATAATTGATAATTAATAACAAGACATAATAATTAATATTAACAATTAAAATAGTAAATGTTTAATTTTTATAAATAGTTTAACTAATTAATAGATCTTAATTAATAATTAATAATCACAATTTATAATAATAGTTAATGATAATAGAAATAGCTAGTTAATGATAATAGAAAGAACCTTGTTGTTTTCAGATGATAATTCTTGTGCCAAAATAGAGAGAAAATATAGAATGGTGTCAACTAGGGTGGAATCTTTCACCACTGAAATTGAGAAGATGAAAGGGGTCTTAAACCCCTCGCCATTAATGCTCAAGAAACAAATGAATTGATCCAAAACCCGCCTAGATATTGAGGATTTTAGGGTTTTCCCCTTTATTGAGGACTATAGCCTACAGGGATCGATAGGCTACTCCTTCTCTTGGACAATAATTTCTCGAGAACATTACAGTCCCCCCTTCCCGACATTGTTGTCCTCAAGCAATGAGGAATCTTGTTGCTGTTCACTTTGTTCCCCTTCTTTGATGTACTGGAGACATTTTCTGACATCTTCCATATACTGGTATTTTGACCCCTGTAATTTGACGACTTTTTTGTTGATTATTAATTCCTTCTCTAATAGGAATGTTACACGTGCATATTCTTTAGCACTGTTATTCCCCAATTCATCTGGCTTCTTTAAGCAGGACTTCAACTGGACTAACGATGATGACTGAACCTCGTATGTTGGAGTGCAATCTACCAGTGCTTCTTCAACCTTAGGCCCATCAGATGACCCTAAAGGATCCAAATCCCATATTTCATTATTTGGCAATCAGGAAGGCACTTCTTTACAACTTATTTTTCTCTCTTTCAAGGATTCAGCAGTGCTCTGGAAGGCCACAGTTCCCTTCTTCAGTGATTCAGGGTTGTTCTGCAATACAACAGTTTCCTCTTTCAGTTGACAGACTTGCTTGAGCCTAAACTTCACATTAGTTTTACCAAAATAATTATTTCGTGTTGCATATTTATAAGTTGCTCATGCATCTGACGCACACTTAAAAACCACCCGAACACAGCCTGTAAGTTAGTGAATTCTAGTTCCTGAAATATCTAATTGCCCAAAACGTTCAAATGTGCCTTCAACTGCGTTTTTCATGTCAAGGCAAATCCCTGTGGAGATTTCATACAGAGGGCCATTGGCTCCTCAAGAGTTTTATGAGAATCAGATGACTGGCTAGTCTTCTTTCTTTGTTGAACTTGCTTTCTGGAATCTCCTGCAGACATGCCAGATAGTCTGTTTGTAGTTTGTTTCCAGCCAAATTTATCTGGCACGCTGAAGGCCTCTAATTTCTTTGCCTGTTTTGAAAGGCTGTCTGCCTGAGTATCAATTTTTCTTTTTTTCCGTTACCTTGCTCGAGTGTCTACTTCATGCTTTTGGTTCTCCATAATACCACAAAGCCTAGTAATGGATTTTGAATTGGAAGACACGTCAATAGCAACCCCATTGGATCCTCTCTAGACCACTACATTGCCAGATGCAAGCTCAACATTATCATTTTTATCATCTGACAAGGTAATCAAAGATCCTCCTACTACCTCAGCCTCTTTCTTATCATCTTCACCAAAGATATGAATACAAGGATGACATATGTTTCTCCTATATATGATGAAGCTTGAATTTTCTTATGTTAATGACCTGCAAATCAAAATTACTTGGCATATTTCCTCTGGGCAGCCTCTTTCAATGCCACAAGTTGATGAAGAAGAGATGCACAACATGCCAAATCCACACCTCTGAATGACCTTTTGACATTTACCTTGACTTCGAAATAAAGTTGAACATCCTTGATCATCATCTCCAATTCCATCCACTTCATGTTGATGAGAAATATCAATATCATCAGCTAGACCTCTAGAGGCATCCTTCACTAGATCAACAAGTCGTTGCATGTCACCATTCACTGTAACCTGTTTTCAAGAGACAGTTGATTAGGACACAAATTCATTGCATTCTGTGGGAGAATGTTTGGCATTGAATTAATTTCATCATGACTTGTTTCTTGTACTGTCTTCTTCCCAACCGTCTGATCTAAAATGGGCACAAACTGAGTAGTTGGGAAAACATCCACCATTGCTTCATTTGCAGATGTTAAAGCAACTCCAGCAGCTACATTGATTTTGCTTCCTGTAGCACTTTCAGTAGTTTCAAATATTCCTCCAAGGGAACCCATTTCAAAAGCTATGTGAGTATTGCCAACATCTTCATGTGTCCTTGGGATGCATTTATCAACATGATGCATACCAAAATGTCCTTCAACATGATGGCCTTCAGGTATTTTGGACATCTCCATTTTGCCAAAACTAGTGATGCACTTGTCCTTTTTGAGAAGATTCACATTGGCATTCTTTGATGCATGTCTGGGATAGCTATCTATTTCTTGACCCTCTACAGCAACAGTTGTAGGAATTTCCAACTTATCTAAACAAGTTTTGTCCTTGGGACTTAAGTAACCCCCATGATTTGAATGCAAATCTACAAGCTGAGAATCATGATGCGAATCAGATTTCCATTCAAGAACCTTCAATGTGGCAATACCATCCACCTTTTGAATATGCACACCTACCAATATTTCATTTTCATCTTGAGATTTGGTATCTGATATTTTTACTCTCTCTTTCCATTCCTTCAATGCATCACCAATACTGCACAAAGGATTTGCATTCATTTTTTCTAATGATTGCAATTCTTCTTTAGCAGATGAAGAGGACAACTTAGGATCAGAACTAGGATTCTTTTCCATGCCATCATAAGGGACTGTCAGTGGCTTAAAAATACTTTCACTAAATGCACCTTTCATAAAATCACGCCCCTCTTTATGATCATCTCCAAGGATAATATCATTCTGCATATCCGAAATAACACCATCTGCTAAGGCCTGGTTCACTGGATTTAGATTTTCATAGCTTTTATCTGAATTTGGAGTATATTGAGAATCTAGTAGTGTATGATTAGCATCCACTTGAGAGGCAATATCATCAGATTCAATTGAGTGGTGATCTCCTCCACATGGATCTTCATCAATAGGTTATTCTTGTTGTAGTTCTCCACCAGGCTCACCACCTTGCTCGCCAACATCCATATCAAAATCTTCTAAGATAGAATGTTCCTTGTCCTTTTTAACTGTATTTTCAGTAGTCTTATCATCCAGATTAGAGCCCATGTTCAGAAATTCAACATCCAGATTTTCTTGAGGTTTTTCTCCATTCAGTGGCCCATCCTCTGATCCAATCCGCGCTCCAAGCGGGAGCGAGTCGGAAGTAGGTCGGGAGCACACTCCCTGCCTTTTCGGGAGCATTTAGCCTTTTTTTGAAAAAAAAATTGCAGTAATGTTCCAAATGCAATTTTTTTTGAAAGAAACAAATAAGTTTTGAGTGGGGCAACTTAATGATCAAGCTTATGGCCCTAGTATTGATACGCGACTCATGGTAATGTTAAATTCTTAAAGTAAAAGGAGAATGTCACTTTTACTTAAATTTTTATTGACTCAAGATGTTCGAGAGTGGTTGCGACCTCATTGGATTTCATGTGGAGAAAGTAGAATTTTAGATTTCATTCAAAATCAAGCAGACTTATCGGTTTTTCAGGATTTCAGGATTGCAATGTTTCCATTGACTTTTGTCATGTATTAGGGTATGGAATTCGTATTTAATCAAGAGCACCAATCCCTCTATGTACCTTGATGTTAATGACATTGGTTGTCGAACTCCTCTATCATGACCCTCCTAAAAATGTACACGTCACTCAAACAAAATCTTGACTTGACATGCTATGCTTTTTCTATCTTATGTTAATGCTTAGAAGGTGATATTAATGACAAAGATCCCTATACATATATAGAGGTAATGACAAAGATACCTCCGGATATTAATGCTTAGCGGGTGATATTAATGAAAAAGATCCTGATTTTCCAACAAGACTAAAAAACTAGACATTTCTCGTGGTGGCAAGAGGCCCAAGCATAAGCAATAGATAATAGATTTACTTGTCTTTTCTACTTTCTAGTAGTTTTTATAACTATTGACTCCTTCATATTTATTATGATATTTTTTTTAACAAAATATGACAATTTAAGTATGAAGTTGGCAATTATAACTCATTAGTAATGAATTATGAATATGATGCTTCATGAAAGTTGAAAGTTGTTTCATTTCATTTTATAACATTTCATTTCATATTAGATATTATTTGTTGTAATGGTTACACTTAGCTTACAAGTACAAGTTTGGTGATCAATGATGAAAAATGTTATATATTGAATTTTGAAAGCTTGAAACTTTAAGATTGATGAATCACGAGACTCAATATGTTGTATGTTACTATGTTACTAACTTGTGGACGTGGTTGATGAAGATTATAACTTCTAGATGATTGTTGTTATATGGTTCAATCTATTTTTTTTTGTTTTTTATATCTAATTCATAATCCTACATGTTTTTGTTGACATAAATGTATCAAAATATAAAAATATAAAAAATATATATATATTATATAGAAAAGGCTCCAGGATTCACTCCCAAACCGAGAGCTTTTGAAAATGTCGCTCCCACTCCCAAGTAACACTAGATCCAACAGAGGAGTCACTGCCAACTGTACCACTTCCACTATCAAGATAGCTTCCATTTTCACAAGCAAGTGGTGCACTAATTGTGGCAGGCTGCAGCTAAAGTCAGCATTACATCTTTCAGTTGATGACTGGACAATTCATCAAAACCATTATCTTCATTTCTTTGAAATAATTCTGGTTGATTGCTTTCCTTCTCTTCAGGGAGATACAGCCATGTCCATGCTTTTGTCTTTGATCAACTTTTCTTACTCTTTGTTTCTCAAGCTTGGGCTTATGATCAGTATAACTCGATTTGTTTCTCGTGCCATTATTCCAGAAGTCGTTCTATATGGAATCACACCCAAATATACTCCAGCACCAGGCCCTTTACCAATTATGAACTTCAAGAGCCCAACTTCGAACTTCCTCCTGGCTGATCTTGACCTTGTCTGCTATAGAATTGAGCCACCGAGAGGTAAGGAAGGTGCCTTCGCAGGTCTATTTAAGGTGTATTCTCCACAGAACTGAATCGGATGGGCCAAAATGTTGCTAGCCTTAGTCAGAATCCAACACAAAGCTCCAAGCCACAAGCAACGAGTATAGAACCCAAGTTTCCAAACACAATGTCCAAGCCACAGGATCCGTAACCAAACTACAGGGGTCAGCAATTAGCCACAGTCGATTGGGGTCATGCCACAGTTGTCCAAACTCCCATCACAGTGATTTGCATGCAACCACAGGGGACCAAAATCATGCTACAGAAATCCGCAATCCAATCCGAATTCACCCACAGAGACCTGTTTTCCCTCACCCAGGAACCCTCATCTTGCTAGGATGCTACATAAACCTTGTTTCCATGTACTGCTCAGCACTAGAACACGTTTGCTTCAAGAATTAACTCGCTTTAGATACTTTCTTTGAAGGAGATGCCCCCACAAAACCTGGCCTAGAAAAACACCAAAATGTAAACAAGAACCATGTTGTTTTCCAGATGATGATTCTTGTGCCAGAACAGAGAGAAAAGATAGAATGGAGTCAACTAGGGTGGAAGCTTTCACCGCCAAAATTGACAAGAAGAGAGGGATCTTAGAACCCTCAGAAGTTCAGAACTAATGGTCAAGAAACAAATGAATTGATCCACAATGATGCTCCAAAATGAATTCGACCCTCTTGTATTTATAGATTTCCTAGATGGGTCTCTTCTTAGTTGATTGAGTAAATTTTTCTCCACACCCCAATATGGGGTTTCTTGTTGAAATTTGGTACTGGAGGACAGGTGGTTCCCTAATGCTTTGATCTTTGGCCTAGGGAAAAGTGTCCAAAAGAATTTAATTTTTCTCCTAAAGTGACTTTGTAATTTTTATAAAGTTAAATCTAATTTAAAAGTGAATTTAAGTGATAAAGTTACTAAAGTCTAATTTTAAAGTGACTTTTATAAAATCAATGAAAAATTAGAAAGGAAAAGTGACTTTGAAAATAAATGACTAAGTGGGTCTTTATTAAAGTGGGGTGAATTAAAAAATAGAAAGTGAGATTTAAATGAGCATTTAATCTCAGCCATAGATCTCAATCTATTTCAGCCATTGGATTTAGGGATCACCCAAAAGTTACTTAGGGTTAGATTAAAAGAGGAAAAAGAGGAAAAGGTCATTCATTCTTTCATGAGAAGATTGGGAGAAGGAGAGCAAGAGAGCAAGGGAGATTTCTGGACAGGGAGGAGAAAGAGACAGCAGCTTGGCACACATTCCAAGGCAGCAATTGAGCAGATTTGTACCGCTGATTCAGCACACAGTGAAAGGCAGATTTTGGCACGACTTTCGAGGAGTGGTTTGCACAAAAATCGAGGAGCAGATTGCTGGTTTTTCTGCACGCAAAACGACGACCGTACAGCGCATTTATTGCAGTCCATACAGTGCATTTAATGTTGGATGTACAACAGGATTTAATGCTGAAAGTGGGCACAAAAGTCGAGGAGGCCATACAGCATTTATTGATGTCCTGTTTGCTGTAATTTCCAAATTGTTGTGAGGCACGGGAAAAGAGATAAGTTGTAAATTTGCTTGCTGATTTTTTGCTGAATATTTCTCACTGTAAAAAGGCAATTTTCATAAATAAAGAAGAGCTCTCGAACTGGGTTTCCCCAAGAGTTGTAGGGGGTTTTTCCAAGGTCACCTTGACAAAAAATCTATGTGTTTAAATGTGTTTTAATGGCTGTTTGTAACTGCTGAATTTTATTTCTGCATTTTCCAGCATTCTGTAAAATTTCCAGAATTTGTGTTTTCAGCAAAAATTTATTTTTTCAGTGTTAAATTTATGGATATGGGAATGGGCATTTAACTATATGGGAGAAATAAGGTGAAACTGAAAACCGGGGTGGGAAAACAGAAATTCTTACATGGTATCAGAGCTTGAGTGCTAAAGGGCAGTTTGGGACAGCAAGGAGAAAAAATTATAGCTGCTAATTTTTCACTCAGAAAATTCCAGCAAGCTGATTTTTCACAAACAGCAGTTTTATCTTTACTACAGCAGTGCTATTTTTCAGTTTTAGGGCAGCAGGATGTCATTGGGATTGAGGGTGGAGGATAGGTTGGATGGGCATACAAATTACAGCGTTTGGAAGGAGAGAATGCAGAGTACCTTTGAGGAGGCAGAAGTCTGGGATATCATGGTGCATACCACACAGAACCCTATTGTTGTGCCTACTGATGCTACTCAGTTGGCTGAGTATAATAAAAAGAACAACAAGGGTAAGAGGTTGATTCTAGACGGAGTCAAAGACCATTGCATTCCTCATGTGAGAGGAAAGAGAAACGCCCATGAGATGTGGACAGCATTGTCCAATCTCTACCAGAGTACCAATGAGACCTCAAAGGCCTTTTGAATTTACATTCCTGCACAGAGGAGAGTTGTTGTTAGGCGGGATGTGAAGTTTGAAGAGGACAGGGTCTTTAGCAGATCACGAGAGTTAGAGTATCTGGATCAGCCAAACCCTCAGCAGCAGTTGAGTCAGTCGTAGGGATCTAGTGGGCAGGGATCAGGAGGATCTGGAGGTACATCTATGAGGATATCAGGTCCGTCAGTGAGCAGTGGCTCACCGAGCCAAAGGAGTGGTGCTCTGGGCAGCATGTAGAGCAATTCACTAGGGAGTCCACTGATGGACAGTTCACACGGTACCTCAGCTTCTACAGGTTCAGGGGCAGGCAGGAGGACAGCAGACGGACAGTCAGGAGTTCAGGCTCCTGATGATGATGGGGAGGAGGATTTTGATTCTCCTATGGGAGAAGTGCACTCAGAGAAGAGGAAGCCCAAGTGACTTCAGAACACCTTGAGAGATGCCACATCTGTTGTTGAGCCTAAGAGGTCGGTTAGAGAGAGTAGACCACCTGAGAGGTTTTGTAGCTATATGGCAATGGTTACCAGCATCCTTGACTCTGAGCCTTCTAGCTATGAGGAGGCAGCTAGCCAGCAGGTTTGGAGAGAGGCCATGTAGGAGGAGTATTCTTCTATCATGAAGAATGATGTTTGGGAGGTGGTGCCGAGGCCTGAGGGCAAATCCGTGGTTACTTCCAGATGGCTTTACAATGTAAAGCATGTTGCAGATGGCAGCATTGAGAAATTCAAAGCAAGGTTTGTGGCTAAAGGGTTCTCCCAAGTAGAGGGAGTTGATTATGAGGAGACCTTCGCTCCCGTGGCTCGATATACTTCGATCCGCTCCATTATATCGATAGCAGCAGAGATGGGTTGGAAGATCCACCAGATGGATGTGAAGACTGCATTTCTCAATGGCTTCATACAGGAGGAGGTGTACATTGAGCAAGCACAGGGCTTTGAGGTGCACGGGAAGGAGTCCCATGTGTGCAGACTGAAGAAGGCCCTCTATGGCCTGAAGCAAGCTCCCAGAGCTTGATACTCCAGGATAGATACATACTTGCAGGGGTTGGGTTTCACAAAGAGTGAGGCAGATCCGAACCTTTACTTTATTGTGATAGGTGAGGAGCCTCTCGTTCTGGTGCTGTATGTGGATGACTTGGTCATTACAGGTGCAGAGGGACTCATAGAGCACTGCAAGAGAGAACTTGCGGCGAAGTTTGAGATGGAGGACATCGGCTTGATGCATTAGTTTTTGGGTTTGGAGGTGTGGCAGGAGGAGGGGCATTTCTTCCTGGGGCAGGGGAAGTATATTGTGGACATCCTTGGTAAATTCCACATGGAGGATTGTAGACAGATGTCGACACCAATGATCACCAACTGGAAGAAGCTTCATGCTTCGGATTCTGAGTTGGTGGATCCCACATTGTACAGGCAGTTGATTGGTTCCTTGATGTATTTGGTCAACACTAGACCAGATATTTGTTTTGCAGTCGACACGATGAGTCAGTTTATGTGTGAGCCTAGGAAGGTTCACTGGGTGGCTGCAAAACACATTTTGCGGTACTTGCAGGGGGCAGTGGATTATGGTCTGGACTACAGGCAGGGGGATGGAGTGAGATTGGCAGGTTACACTGATTCTGATTGGGCAGGTTGTGCTTCTGATTGGAAGGGCACTTCAGGGTGTTGTTTTGGCTTGGGTTCGGCAGTAGTGTCATGGTTCAGCCGGAAGCAGCAGTCAGTAGCATTGAGTTCAGCGGAAGCAAAGTATATGGCAGCCAATCTAGCTAGTTGTGAGGCCATCTGGCTTCACAAGATGTTGTTTGGCTTATTTGGTCAGTCGTTGAGACCTTCAGTGATTTACTATGATAATCAGAGTTGCATTAAACTCACGGAGAATCCAGTATTTCATGACAGGTCAAAGCATATTGGGATCAAATATCATTTCATCAGAGACCGTGTTCAGAAGGGCGCTGTGAAGTTAGAGTATATTCCCACTGATGAGCAGGTTGCAGATATTCTTACCAAAGCCTTACCACGGGGCAAGCATGACTACTTCAGGAACAAGATGGGTGTGGTGAGGAACACCTTCCTCGGTAAAAGGGAGTGTTGAAATTTGGTACCAGAGGACAGGTGGTTCCCTAAGGCTTTGATCTTTGGCCCAGGGAAAAGTGTCCAAAAGAATTTAATTTTTCTCCTAAAGTGACTTTATAATTTTTATAAAGTTAAATCTAATTTAAAAGTGACTTTAAGTGATAAAGTTACTAAAGTTTAATTTTAAAGTGACTTTTATAAAGTCAATGAAAAATTAGAAAGGAAAAGTGACTTTGGAAATAAATGAGTAAGTGGGTCTTTATTAAAGTGGGGTGAATTAAAAAATAGAAAGTGAGGTTTAAATGAGCATTTAATCTCAGCCATAAATCTCAATCTATTTGAGCCATTGGATTTAGGGATCACCCAAAAGTCACTTAGGGTTAGATAAAAGGAGGAAAAGGTCATTCAATCTTTCATGCGCAGATTGGGAGAAGGAGAGCAAGAGAGCAAGAGAGCAAGAGAGATTTCTGAGCAGGGAGGAGAAAGAGACAGCAGCTTGGCACACATTCCAAGGCAGCAGTTGAGCAGATTTGTACAACTGATTCAGCACACATTGAAAGACAGATTTTGGCATGATTTTCGAGGAGTGGTTTGCACAAAATTCGAGGAGCAGTTTGCTGGTTTTTTGCACACAAAACGAGGACCGTACAGCGCATTTATTGCAATCCGTACAGCGCATTTAATGTTGGTCGTACAGCAGCATTTAATGCTAAAAGTGGGCACGAAAGTCGAGGAGGTTGTACAGCATTTATTGCTTTCCTGTTTGTTGTAATTTCCAGATTGATGTGAGGCACGGGAAAAGAGATAAGTTGTAAATTTGCTTGTTGATTCTTTGATGAATATTTCTCACTGTAAAAAGGCAATTTTCATAAATAAAGAAGAGCTCTCGAACTGGTTTTCCCCAAGAGTTGTAGAGAGTTTTTCCAGGGTCACCTTGACCAAAAATATCTGTGTTTAAATGTGTTCTAATGGTTGTTTGTAACCGCTGAATTTTATTTCTGCATTTTCCAGCATTCTGTAAAATTTCCAGAATTTGCGTTTTCAGCAAAAATTTATTTTTTCAATGTTAAATGTATTGATATGGGAATGGGCATTTAACTATATGGGAGAAATAAGGTGAAACTGAAAACCGGGGTGGGAAAACAGAAATTCTTACATTTCTTTGCCCAGTTGCCCCAAAACTCGCCCAGACATTGGGTATTTTGGGGGTTTCCCCTTTATTGAGGACTATAGCCTACGGGGATCGATGGGATACCTCGTCTCTAGGACAATTAATTTCTCAAGCACATTACAACATCCCCCCCTCAAAAAAGGGGACATTTGGTCATCCCCCCTAGATTTTTCCTAAAAGCAGTGATTATGAGTGGGGAAACCTAATATGCAACCCTAGGACCCTACTAATGCTATACAATTAATGGTAATTTTAAATTCTTAGTAAAAGGATGTCACTTTTACTTAAATAGTTAGCATTACCATTAATTTTTTCAAGATGTTTCAGAGTGGTACCAACCTCATTGGATTGCATATGCAGAAAGTACAATTTTAGATCCCACTCAAAATCTAGCAGAATTAACAATTTTCAAGATTTCAGGATTGGGGGGATTGTAATGTTTCCATTGGATTCTATCATGTATGAGGGTATGGATATGGAACTAGCATTTAATCAAGAGCACCAAGCCCTCTATGTACCTCGAAGTTGGTGGCATTGACTATTGAACTCCTTTGTCATGACCCTAGAAAAAATGTACCCATAACAAAAGCTCGATTTAACATGTTAAGCTTAATCTACTTTATTTTAATGCTTAGTGGGTGATATTGATGATGAGGAACCCAATATAGGCAATGATTTTAATAATATGTAGGCATTTGTTGTAGCGTGATTTTTTTTGGACTGTAGAGGCCATCTAAATCCTCCTTGTTAATGTGATTTTGGTTTAAAGATGGATTGCACTCAATGCTATTTTGGTTATATACACCCTTGCTACGTATTTGAGAAACTTTGCATATTTGTGTATAATGGTTTGGAATCATATAGATGCACATGAATATGTTTGTATTTTTTTCAAATTTTGAATATTTATGTATTTTTTGGTCGACCGATTTTTTGGTCCAGTTTTTTACTAGTTCCCAATTTTGGGGTTGATGACTTTGTTGAATGGTCTCATTATGATAACAATGATTCATTGTCCAATATTCATTTTTAGTTTTAAGTTTTGAATCCCAGCTCTAGATATTGAGGACCTCAAACCAAGTCTTTGACTTGTCACTCTTTACTACTTTTCATTTTGAGTAATTTCAATTTACTATTCCAGTCTTCAAGCTTTAGTGTCGACTATTTTGCTTAGTACTACTCAGATTCTAGAATAATGAATGATGAATTTAAATCAATGTAGATTCTAGAATTATGAATGATGATTTTAAACGAAAGTATATAAAATTTTACTATTTTTATTTCATTGAATAATTTATGTATGAATCAATGTATTTCATTATTGAATCATGTTTATAATACATACATACATTTCCTTATTCCAAATCTCGTCATGAAACTTAATTATGCACACATGTATATACAAGCCCCAATGTAAAACATGAAACATGTATGACATCCATGCAATGATCATGGGTAGAGAGGGTGGATCCCTGAAGCTGGGCCACATTTCTTACAAGCAGCGCAAAATGGAAATGATCTACACATAAAATTGATCAAGGAATAACCTTTAATCTCGTTATCGAGCTTTTAACCTTGAGCAAGGGTCTCAAATAAGGATTTAAGTAAAAAAAATACCTCAAATAAGGTATTTTAGAACTCTAGATCAAAGTCAAAACCTCAATTGAGAGCTTAAAATTCCAACATCCTTCCCTATCTTTGTAGATTTTCATGCAATTACAACTTTCAAGAGGAGAAACCCCTTCATCTCTTCCATGCATGGTGGCAAACTTGATGTCTGTAGATTTGTTATTGAATCCTCTATACAATCGCATATAATTTTTCTGTTTTCGATTTCATACTATAATTTTATTTTATTTTCTAAAACTTACATTTTTTTTCTCCCAAGAGCGACCTTCATAAACAATATGTGGGTTCTCTATGAGATGTTTCAAGGATATTTCTAGTTTTTTAATTTACATAAACAAGAGGAAAATATTTGTTTCGAACACAAATGTGCATACAATGCAATACAAATACTAAATTGTCAACTTCAAAAAATAATAATAAGTATATTTTTTGAAAACAAGAAAATTTGAAAAAAAAATTGGATACGCTATATTCTGTGTAGATCGTGTTCAGAGGATTTTTTTAACAATTATACATTAACACTAAATTAATTGTTTCAAACAAGTCACTTGTTAGCTTTTCCAAGAATTGCAAGGACAAACATATAACTAGATACAAATTTGACACATTAAATGACAAACACAATGCCCTACAAATTGATTTTTTATTGCACTTCAAATTTCACGAGGCATATATCAAGCTTCGTGTTAAAGCCTCAACAAGCCTCAAGTCAATTGACTTTGGGGAGCCACTTTTTGAATTTTCAAATCAAACCTCTACATCTAGGTGTTGCTTCCTTGGACTCCATTCCCTTAAAGTTTAATCAACAATTAAATGTTGTTAACTAGGATTAACTTTTAATGGATGTTGGTTTGATTTTCATAAGTTTACACACAACAATAAAACTCTACTTCAATTATATTTCACAAATTTGTTTTTGCACATCCTTCATACTTTTGCCACATAATACTTCTTGTTGTGCCTCTTGGGATTTAATGATCTCTAACCTATGTGGAAGTGTTTGCAGCTTTATCTAAGCTCATTGAAGTTGTTTGGCATCCCTAACTAACTCAACATTTGGTTTCAAGAAGAATTGGTCAAGTGTTTGGTATTAGTTGCTTCATACACTAATTGACCAATTTCATGGTTTAAAATTTTTGAGATGCTAATGAATCATGACAATGAGAGTTAGTCTCCTAGCAATATATATATAACAAAGATGTAAGAGGAGCCAATAGGTCTTATTGCAAGTAGAGCATCGTTTTAAGCAAGGCTCATTCGTGCAACATTTGGTCTTGAAAAAAGATAATGTTTTGACCTTTAGAATAAGCAACCTATAGGTTTTCATGGGTTGCAAACTCAATGCAAATGTCAGAATCCAATTTTGGCATCAGCAAGTATGAAAATGCATAGTTTGGCCCTGTCATCAAGAAAGCAAGATGCAATTAACTGATTAGGAACACTGTAAAATTTATTTAAGTTGGATGTGCAAAACAGTTTTGAGACTCAACAACAAAATATAAGACTTTCACCCTTTTACTAAAGTGAATTACAAAATAGAAATACTTTTCAAAAACATCTCAAACTACTTCTCACATGTTTACACTAAACCTATGTAGAAGCTCCTATCTAAGCTATAATTCTTAACACTCTCCCTTAGCAAGGAATAAATTCCGCATCGATCCAAGCCTGTATCTGAATGCCTCAAACTTCCCTTCACCAAGGGATTGTTCAAAATATCATCTACCTGCTAACTTCTAGAAATATACTAGAGCTTCACTATTCCCTTCTTTAACCCTGTCTAGTATGAAGTGATATATGATCTCTATATGTTTGGACTCGTCATGGAACACTAGATTCTCAGAGAGTATTGTACAAGTCTAATTATTGTAGTTAATAACTATGGGATCTAACTCTTGGTCAAACAATCCTACAAGTAACTTGCCCATCCAAATGGCCTCACAACTAGCAGTAGTGGTTGTCATGTATCCTCCCTCTATTAAACTATGTCCCATGGAAGTTTGCTTCCTGTGGAACCATGATATCATCATTGATCCCAAGTAGCAGCACCCTAAGATGCTCTTCCTATTCGTTGCACTTCCTGCCTAATCTAAGTCCTTGCATCTTCACTTCACCATCTCCAAATTATCTCAAACCATATTCTATTATGCCCCTCAAATACCTAAGCATGTGTTTTGTTGCTACCCAATGCCCCTACCTTGGCTCCATGATGCACTAAGTCAAGGTGTTCAAAGCACGTGTTTTGATGCTACCCAATGCCCCTACCTTGGCTCCATGATGCACTAAGTCAAGGTGTTCACTGCAAAACAAATATATAGAGACACCTGGAACTCACTATTGACTTCCCCTCCAATCTTGGCATTGTTCCAAACATTATTCTTCGTGATGGTGCACTCCTCCACCACAGCATCCCGCCATACCAACTAATGTACTACCTCCCAAAAGATGGAAGGCTCAAAATCTAGAATGTTGGTACTAACTCCTTCAGATATATGGTCTCTATAAATGTGTTCCTAGGAGTTTCAACATACTCAACATCCCGCAATGCCTAAAGTGAACCATCAAGGCCTCCTAATAGAAGTGAAGCAAACTATCGTCTCCCCCTCTTAGCCTGAAGGCTATTTTCCTACTTTGGAAATCACTAGCGACCCTAGTTCAACCTTCAAAGCTTCCTACTCACTATTATCATCTTCTCCTCTAGAATATAAACCTTGTAAGCCTTTCAAATCTCACTATAACCTGTGAACAAACCCTTCTTACTAGAGGAATCAAACTTGGTCCTCTTCTCTATCGATACATGGATATAAACTACACAACCAAAGATGCGAAAAATACTCACCTTTGGCTTCACACTGGTGAATGCCTCCTCTGGTGTCTTGTCTCTGGTGAGGACATTGATTCTAGATACAGATAGTTGTGTTGCATACATTTGGCAAAAAAAGACATCGATAAGTCTTGGTTATGTGTCATGGCCTTAGCATCCCCTATCATGAATCGACTATTCTACTATGTGACCTCAATCTGTTGCAAGTTGTATAGAACTATTAACTCCCTCTTGAATCCTAACTTCATGTAGCTCTTGAAATCCTTGGAGGTATACTCACCCCCATTGTCCAATCTCAAGACTTTGATCTTCTTCCCTATATGGTTTTCAACTAGAGCTTTGATCTTCTTCCCTATATAGTTTTCAACTAGAGCTTTGAACTCCTAAAACTTGTTAAAAAACTCATCCTTCGTCTTTAGGAAGTAGGTCCAAGTCTTGCGAGAGAAGTCGTCAATGAAGAAAACATCGCACATGTTATTGTACTTGATGTTATTGACATCAAACCACCAACATCCAAATAGTACATGGTGTTTTACTTGATGCTATTGACATCAAACCACCAACATCCAAATGTATTAGGTCTAGAATCCCCTTCAACCTATCCTGGTTAGTTGGCAATGGCATGCTTGAGCATACACCCTCTACATACAACATGTTGCTTAATACTAAACTCTAGAAGACCTATGACTCTCTCTCTCAAAATAAGCAACACTCTATGATGCATGTACCCCATACTGTTATGCCAAAACTTGCACAATTTGTCGTTCTTACACACCAAGGCATGAACAAAATCACCTTACAACCTATACAAATTACATTATCTAATCCCTATTAACTAAGTTGTATCTCGGCTAAAATCCATTAACATGATGAGGACATGATATTTCTTGAGATCAATTGCAAATCCCTTATCCTCCATGGCTAAAACTAAAAGCATGTTCTTCCTAAGACCTGCATAAAACAAGACATCAACAAAATCTAAAGAATTGCCTAATTTGAAATCAAAGAAATAATACCAACCCCTGCGACTAGGTACTTGGCATCATCACCAAGCTCAGCCTATATTCCTGAATCTTGCTTCTTCATACAAGAAAAGAATTGTCGAGCTAATGTCATATGTTAAGATGCCCCACTATCCACATACCACACATTCCTCGAAATTGTGCTAGTAGAAAGGCAAGATACCAACGAGA
Source organism: Pinus tabuliformis (assembly GCA_031772625.1). Taxonomy (NCBI): domain Eukaryota; kingdom Viridiplantae; phylum Streptophyta; class Pinopsida; order Pinales; family Pinaceae; genus Pinus; species Pinus tabuliformis. Next base: position 1,240,594,391 of record CM062817.1, on the reverse strand, counting down.
AATCCCTCTTGAACTCGGCAACGAACTCATTCATCTAAGGTTTCTGCAAAGACTGCTAAAGGAAGAGACTAGATTAGTGAAAAGAGGAGACGAGAGTTCAACAGTTCGCAGTCGTTCAATGTTCAGGAGAGAGTCAGATCAAGTGAGGGTTGAATTGCTTTAGCTCAAACCTCATTTTCACAGCTCCAGTTTACACATGTGCACAAGAGGAGAAGATCTGCGCTCACAGATGCGAGTAGACAGGCACATTTGCGAAGCCTTTTGGCAGATCGAGTGAGCATATCTTGGAGTATTGATCAATTGGTTTCACGTGATAAAAAGGGAAGTATCCCTTGCTATAAAGTTATGAAGAATAAAAAAATAAAATAAAAAAAATAAAAAACCTTTTGTTGAAGAAAATAAGGACACACAGAGTTGCAAGATTTTCCTGGAGTAGGGGTTTCCTCGGTATATCTTGTGTTCTATGTGTTGATGTGTTTGTCCAATGATTTATTTTCCATTATGCGTGTTAAGTTAGAAAACTCAATGTATTTGTGATTTAAGTTTCTAGAACGCAATTGTTTGTATTTCTAGTTTTTACACTTGGAAAACTGTGAATCAATTTACTGGGCTTTAAGCAAATCTAACATGGTATCATAGCTCACTTTTTTATTGAAGACCAAGCATGGATTTTATCTTCAAGAGTGATATCTACATTTCAAAGGGAGCGAGTTTATCATATCGATTTGGCCATTCAATTTTCTAGGTGGTGCACATTGTTTCAAGCATTGCAATTTGTATTCATCAGTTTGATTTGTCATAATGGCCTATCAAGGTCTCATATTTGAAGACAAATTGGATGGTGTGTCCAACTTCTATTCATGACGTGAAACGATAGCAGTGGTGTTGGAGGAACATGGGATTTGGGATTTTGTCGACAATGCCCCAGCCATGCCCATTGATCTTCAGCGGTTGCCTTAGCACAATAAGATGGGTACAAGGGCAAGAAGTATCATCCTAGGAGTCAAAGACCACATTATCCCTCACTTGACTAGGAAGATGAAAACCAAATAAATGTAGAAAGCCATCATTGGTCTCTATCAGGGTTTGAGTAAGGCCAAAACATTAGTGTTAAAGGACAAGCTTAGAAGCACTATAATGTCCAAGTCAGATTTAGAAGTGTCTTATCGCACCAAGTTTTCCAAAGTAAATAAAGAGTTGGGTGATGTGGGTGAGACAGTTCCAAATAGAGATCTGGTAAATTTTTCCCTATTGGGCTTTACCAAGTCATGGCAAGCCTTCAAAGATGGGATATGTGCCCAAGGAAACTTTCCATACTGGGATTGTTTACGGGTTGACTGCGTCCAGGAGGAGATTCACATGCAAGCTCAAAGCTGAATCTCGTGTTAAGAGTGAGGAAGATGAAGAAACTTTTGCTCTAACCAGTAAGGGGACCAAGTCTAAGGGTAAAAAGAGCAGTGGTGGTGGTGAGTCGAGTTCTAAGGGTGAGAAGAAGAAAAAGGATCTCAGCAGGATCCAATGTTCTTCATGCCACCAGTTTGGGCATTATGCTACTAAATTCCCTAAAATGAAGAAAGGGCCCAATGACCAAGTACCAACCTCTGCGGAGATAGATGAGTTCTCTTCTCATTTTGAGAAGGAGTTTTCACTCGTTCATTGTATGGCAAGTTCAGTGGCTACCAATTTATGGTATGTGGATAGCAATGTGTCTTGTCATATGACAAGGAACAAGAAGTATCTCATCAAATTGTCAAAAAAGGACATGCAGTTTGACATTGAGATGGGAAACAATGGGAAATATCATGTCAAGGGCATGGGTGCAGTTTGTTTTGAGAGGGAGTCTAGAAACCTTCTATGTATCTCAGAGATGTTCTTTACGTATTGGGCCTCAAGAAGAACCTCGTTTCAGTTTCAACTTTGAAGGAAAAGGGTACAAGGTGACCTTCATATAGGGTAGGGTTTTTATAAAACCCTCAAATTCTAAGGTGCCGCAACATTGAGTAGCAGAGGGGGTCATGACTCAGGATACGAGCTTGGGATGTTATGGCATAGGCGCATGGGGCATTTGCACAATGGAGCGCTAAAGATTCTAAAGGAGATAGCGACAAGGTTGCAATAGTGCAGCGCGTAAAACATGAGGGATTGCACACTTGGCAAGTATACAAGTCATATTTTCCTAGCAGAGATAACACGACGAAAGGCATCTTGGACCTTGTTCATTCAGATGTGTGTGGTCCTTTCTCTAAAGTTTCCCTTAGTGGGTACAAGTATTATGTCACCTTCTAGATGATCAAATGAGGAAGACTTGGATATTCATTATGAAAAAGAAGGATGAGGTCTTCTCATAGTTTCTTGAGTTTAAGGCCTTGGTTCAGAACCAAACTAGCAAAAAAAAGCAAGGTGTTGGGGTCTGAAAATGGTGGAGCATACACCTCAAATGCATTCAAGGAGTTGTGTGACAAGGAGGGCATCAGGAGGGAGTTAACTACACCATATAATCCTCAGAAGAACGGGGTGGCAGAGCGCAAGAACAGGGACATAGTTGGAGTGGCCAAAGCCATGTTGCATGATTAGGGGTTTCCCAAGTTCCTTTGGCTTGAGGAATATGATACAACAACTTTCTTGCAAAACCAGAGCCCACACAAAGCGTTGCTACGAGTTATACCTAAGGAGGAGTTTACAGGGAAGAAACCAGACGTGTCACATTTCTGGATATTTGGTAGCCTTGTGCACTGCCATGTACCAAAGGAGAAAAGGAAAAAGTTGAAGCCCACAACAGAGAAGGGTATCTTCATGGGCTATAGCAACACATCCAAGGTTTACAGGGTGTATATTTCAACATAGAGAAAAACAATCATCAAAAGAAACGTGAAGTTTGAGGAGGATAGAGCTTTAAAAAAGTCCCTAGAACGTGGGTTGACTATTATGCAAGAGGAGCAACAAGCTCCCAAGCAGGAGGCTCAGACAACACCTCAGTTGTGCATGGGTAGAAAGAGGACGAGAGGGCATTGCGATTGGAGGAGAGAGTGAAGCCTACTCAGGTAGCGACTTCCAGCACTAGGAGAAGGAGAGCGAGATGGGCAAATATGTACATCAGTTCGACAGAGAAAACAACCACAAAGTACACAAGATATTTGACACTTATGGCAAAGTTGTTGGATGCAGAGCCTTCTAGTTATGAAGACGCAGCCCCTCAACAGGTGTGGAGAGATGCCATGGTGGAGGAGTATGCCTCCATCATGAAGAATGATGTCTAGGAAGTGGTGTTGAGTCCAGAGGGAAAATCTATGGTATGCTCTTGTTGGGACTACAAGATCAAGCATGGAACTGATGGGAGTATCGAAAAGTATAAGGAAAGATTCGTGGCAAAGGGGATTGACTATGATGAGACTGTTGCCCCAGTGGCCAGATCTTCGTTTGTCAGGGTTGTTGCAACTATTGTAGCATAGATGGGGTGGAAGATCCACTAGATGGATGTGAAGATAACCTTCCTCAATGGGGTTGTTGAGGAGGATATTTATACTACAACACCAGAGGGATTTGAAACATGCAACAGATAAACACACGTATGCATACTTAAGAGAGCCTTGTACGAGCTCAAACATTCTCCACGAGCATGGTATTCTCGGATAGACAATTACCTTCAAGGATTGGGCTTCACAAAGAGTGAAGCAAACCCCAACCTCTACTACATTGTTGTTAGAGGCGAATTGTTTATTTTGGTGCTATATGTGGATGATCTGATTTTGACAGGCGCAGACGAGCTCATCTAACAGTGCAAGAAAGATCTTGTAGGCGAGTTTGAGATGAAGGATATGGAGCTAATGCATTATTTCTTGGGATTGGAGGTTTGGCAAGGTGATGGAGAGATATACATCAAACAGGGCAAGTAAACCCTACAAATTATGTGGAGAGATTTCACATGCTGGATTCTGGGCCCATGACCATGCCTCTAGTCACAAACTAGAGCAAGTTGGATACATCAAGATCAAAGTCGGTAGATCCCACACTTTATTGGCGATTGATTGGGTAGTTGATGTATTTGGTTAACACGCGGCCAGACATATGTTTTGCAGTCAACTCTTTGAGCCAACTTTTAGTAGAGCCTATTAGAGCGCATTGGGTCGCTGCTAAGCAACTCTTGTCATATCTCAAGGGGGCAGTAGAGCATAGATTGTGGTATAAGACCAGTTGATCAGATGAGCTTCACTGACAGGAAGAGCATATTGGGATGCACATTCAGTGCAGGATCAGCAGTTATTTCTTGATTTACCCGAAAGCATAGATCAGTTGCATTGAATTCAGCTGAGACTGAACACATGGCTACCAGTTTGGCAGGTTGCGAAGCCATTTAGTTGAGGAAGCTTCTCGTGGGTTTGTTCAGGACAAAGTTGGAGCCCACAGTGATCCATTGTTACAATCAAAGTTGCATTAAACTCTCTAAAAACCCATTTTTTCATGATCGCTATAAGAACATCAACATATGTTATCACCACATCAGAGATATTGTTCAGAGAGGTATATTTTCTCTCTAGTATGTACCAACAACGGAGCAGACAGCTGACATTCTGACCAATGCTTTGCCAGGGACAAGATTTGTATACCTCAGAGGTTAGTTGGGTGTAATGCAAAACACCTTCCTCTCTCAAAGGGAGTGTTGATTGGAGTAGAGAAGTAAGGGTTCTACTTTCCTAGGTGCTAAGGTTAGCAGAATAACCCACAAGACGACCACTATAGCAGAATATTAACTATTTAACTATTTCCTAAAGTTAGGCGTGAAAAAGTTAAAAGAAATCCTAACTTATGAGTTAATCTTAGCCCTTGATCATGATTTAATCTCATCTGTTGAGAGGGAGATTAGAGTTGCGATCAAAATTATAAGGGGAGATAAAGCGAGTTGGTGGCAAGTCAGTAAAGCACAAGCAGTGTGTCAAATTAGCAAAAAAAGGAAGAGATGAGAGTATGGTAGTTCACAATGGTTCAGCATCGAAGAGAGAGTCAAATTGAGTGAGGGCCGAGTTGCCTTAGCTCAGACCTCATTTGCACAACTGCAGTTCGCACGCGGGCGCAGGAGGAGAAGATCTGCTGTCATGCGTGCAAGTAGACAGGCAGAGGCCTTTTCGCAGATCGAGTGAGCAGTGATCAGACCAATATTTAAGTTTCCAGAACGCAGTTGTTTGTATTTCTGGTTTTTACACGTAGAAAAGTGTGAATCAGTTTACTGGGTTTTAAGGAAATCTAACAGAATTGATATCAAAATTGTTACCTGAGGGTGTCCATGTTTCTAAGTAAATTTTCCTTTCAGCTCTTAATTATTTGAACTTTCAGTCAAAGAAATGATAGCTATGATATCTATTATCCTGGGATATGAAGATGACAAAATTGTGGATGAGGTTATTCTCGGATTTATTCATAAAATAATTCATTCAACCAGGCTCAGTTATGCAATTTTCTTACCGGAAAAGATCCATGAACAATTCACTATTTTTGAGGGCTTAAAATGTTTCAGATACCAATCATACTTGATCTATCTTCTTTTACTTCAGCAGTCACACTTTGGGCATTTAATGTTAAGAAGAGGGGAGCAAAATGAACAAGCACTTCAAGTTTTTGATTGGACTCTAGTTATCAGAAACCATGGTCAACCAAATGGTAATATGTTTGTGGATAATTCATGTCTGTAGTGCACACACTAATTTTCTATGAAGTTCCTCCTGGAATGCCTTCCGATTGCAAGACTCTAATTCAGATTAATAATCATTTTAGGTGTGGATATTGGTACATTTTTAATGATTATATAGTACTAAGGATTTATGGTTCTGATTCAAAGCCTTACAGACTGGCTATTTGCTTAAACCCAAGGATTTTTGCCTTCAAATGTATGAGACAAACTTAATACAGATCAAAAAAGGAAGGCAGCATTCTCTATACCAAAGGAAATTCTCTTTTGTTCAAAAAAACAGAATAGCTTTCCCTAATATTGAAATATGTCAAAAGATTTAGGTTTTGAAGAAGATATAATTTAGCGTTTTAATCCATTCCAAGTGATTTCTAATATGAAGATTGAAAATAGTTTACAAGCATATGAACATTCAAAGTCAAGGAAAGAAAAATTGACAAAGAAAGAATCTTGGTCAGACATATTAGAGGTTCTACATGAACAGCAGAGAGGTGAGATGGATATTGAGACAATTACTCCTCCGAAGGAAGACCTCCAAAATGGTGATCCTATGGAAGAACATGCTGAACCTCCTAGAAAGAAAATTAAAACAAGTGTAAATGTAGAAAAAAACCCAGGGAAGATCAATATTGTCAATTACTCATATGTAAGAATCAGCCATAACATCTCTTTGAAATAAGTTATTTCTCGGTGCTAAAGTATCATAAGAGATGATTTTGATAGGTGAAGAAGTGACATTGGGACTAAAATGGTTTAGTTGAAAAACAAGCCAAGCAAGCTAAAGAAAACTTATACTCCCAAATTCCACATGAAGATCTTGCTCCTTCCAAATTGTTCTGTTATTGTTTATGAGAGGGGAATCACAAAAATGTCTATTCCACAACCCAGCTTAGACAAACCAGAAAAAGAACTCCAACCTTATGATTATGAAACTATCAATAGACTTTCATAAATTGCCACGTGAAGATAAAATTGCATGCCATAAACAGACAGAAAAAATGTAGCAAAGTGATTTAATCCAAGCTTCAGGAAATTTAAGCAAGCTGAGATGTCATATTAACAAATTAGAAAGCCGGTTGCCAACTCAGAGAGACATAAATAAGGCTCGTATGGTAACTGTTACCCACCACCTTGTGGGTGATATCCCCAAGAGAAATTTTTCTCCATGATGAGACTCAGATGGCAGCCAGCAGCCCCTTGATGCCTCCTACTAGCTCGTTGTGCCATTTCTCTGTCACCTGAGCCAGCCATGTGGTCCTTCACCCACCTGTATTGATCGTATGTTTGAAGGTGGGCCTCCCAAATCTAAAGGTATGTCTTGTCATTTGGTAATTGGGTATTGGGTTTACTTATCATGGATACTTCTGGGTATGGATTGATGAGGGGATTACGCGGAAAGAGTGGGCTTAGTTTGTGTTCCTGTCCCCTTGATCTTTTTTGGTTGTTACCCTTGGATCTTAGCCCCGTGGGATCTCCTTTATTGACCATTTGGATCTAGGGTTGTACTACTTGGGAAACCCGGATTTTGGGTGTGTGGTCCCGCTCCTTTATCCGCACATATCACTCCCTTTCCACTCACTATACCCCCATTCATCTTTTCCCCCACCTGGGTCCACATTCCCATTCTGGGTCCACATAGGGCTAGCCTCCCTATCCCCTTCCCCCCACCTTAGGTCAGGCCTAGAATTATGCCCTGGAGATTAAAGCAATTAAAAGAAAATGTGAAAAGCATAAATGGCCACAATTAACGGGAAATTGTACCACAAAATGCAAAAGATGGTCGAGACAAAAATAATTAACACGTGGGCAAAAGCCAACACATGAGCTCTACCCCACCCATGGTCATCACCATGGTTCCATAGGCCCTTGATGAGCCTCCTCTATCATTCAGGAACCCATGATTGTCCCAACCCCTGGACGGCAATGAACCGCCCTACCTCAAACGGGGTAATCACTCCTATATTATACACATCATGCTCTTGCCCTTTGAGCCTCGAGCAATTAATTAAAGAAAAATCATAAAAGGAAAAAGGCATATAAAGAAGGGCGGAAAAATCAAGGTCGAGGCACTTCATGTACCATGACTGCTCCCTCCTGCACATTATATACCCAGGTGTGGGCTTCCCCTTATCTAGCTACCCCTATGCCCATTATGTGGCCCAGGGTTGCCCCCCTCATTCCCTATTCCATCTCACTTATTTTTCACTTGCCAACCCCATTAGAAGGGTGTACCTTGGACATATTATCCCCTCTAAGGGCTGAAAACACCTAATGAGGTACTTGACTAAACCCCTTTGGAGTTTGGAGACTCTAGCACATGCCAAAGCCAACTACAGAAGGGCATGCCATTATGAAGTGCCCACTTTGTTATCCATGGTTTGTAAGCTCCTTTACTCGATTATTATAATGACTGATTATACTGAAAGCCTAAGGGACGCATTAGATCTTATGCAGGATTGTAGGTGGTTTCCATTTGGGTTTGGCTTCCCTATATACCCAAGTGTGGGCTTCCCTTTATCTAGCTACCCCTATGCCCCATTATGTGGCCCAGGGTTGGCCCCGTCATTCCCTATTCCATCTCACCTATTTTTCACTTGCCAACCCCATTAGAAGGGTGTACCTTGGACATATTATCCCCTCTACGGGCTGAAAACACCTAATGAGGTACTTGGCTAAACCCCTTTGGAGTTTGGAGACACTAGCACATGCCAAAGCCGACTACGGAAGGGCATGCCATTATGAAGTGCCCACTTTGTTATCCATGGTTTGTAAGCTCCTTTACTCTATTATTCTAATGACTGATTATACTGGAAGCCTAGGGGACGCATTAGATCTTATGCAGGATTGTAGGTGGTTTCCATTTGGGTTTGGCTTCCCTATATGGGATCCTAACCCACAGAGGTCCACATTGGCACATGTAGGGTGTGCATAGAGAGCCATGGGCCTCCACAGCAACAGTCAAAACTCCACAGATCTTCATGGATGTTCAGAGACTACTAGTGATCCCCTTTTGGGACGATGGTGACATGATTGGTGGTACACTATGCCCAACAAGCCCACCAGCTACACCATTGCAGAGGGTCTACAGACATCTCTGATTCATATGGAAACCCATGGGGTCATTGATGTGCCCTCAGGCCCACTGAGAGCAACACATGTCTACTACTTGGAGAACAAGGGGCCACCCCCTTGTCTACCATATTCTAAGGAATTTATTCCTCAATATGGCACTTCAGGATTTTATGGAGACTTTGGAGGGACCTACGACATAAATACATCATTATTTGGCCCCTTATGAGGCTTGTCACCATTAGGGGTTATTATTTGCACATTATTTTATCATTAAGGGCCCATATGCTAATTCTAACTCCTTCAGAGGCTATATATTCATGTTAGATACATTCATTTGTATCATCACTTGACTTTGGGATCTCTCTAGTCTTAGAGATTTTTCGCACTTTTTCCTTGGAGGATATTTTTGGAGATGGATGAATTTTGATGTATGGATTTGGGCTATTTATGCTATCTTGGAGCTTTGTTATGCAAACGAATTGTTGGTTGGATATATTCTATAAAATTGGAAGTGTTTTTTATCATTGTTATTCTTGTCACTGCATACTGCTAAAATTAGGGCTAGTTGCTACATTATTGTAATGCGGAATTGAGCAATGTTTTAGTTATTAAATGTATGGGCCAATGTTATATGAATGAAATGTCCTAGAGATTATTTATCTCAAGAAGCTTGCATCATTTGCTTTAAAGTATAAATGCTTGAAAGTCGCTTTTCTTTTCTTACTATCTACATTGGATGAAGTTGACTTTCTGGGCCTCTTTCTCACTCATTACCATCCTTGACTCCATATCCCCAAGTGAATTAGGCGCTGGTTCCCTAAAAGGGTGATCGTCTCAACCTTCATTTTACAATTTTTTGCCTTTTTTCCCAAGGCTAACCCCATTAGGTCACCTAGGGCATCAATTTCCTGCCAATTGAGCCAAGGAAAAATTTCAATCTCCTCTAGACTACTGCGCTAGTGAGTCCCCTCGCTCCCCTCGAAATTTTAGGCCATTCTGACAGCGGAATCCCCAGGAATCCCAAGCCCTATCTCTAGGACCGAATTTTGCCTAGGTATCCCCAAGGCGAGACCTTAATAGGATCAATTGAACCTTTTGAAGTGAATATTCTTGTTTGGTCCTTTCCCATCACCTTGTCCAAGATATAGGATCATTGGCTACTACAGTCCAACCCTGAACCTAGGTCGGGTCCACTTGACCCCATGTGGTCCCACTTCCCAATAAAGACTATTTGTCAAAGACCATTTGGGAATCCAAGTTTCCAAGGATTATTGGGATTGAGAAACTCCTTTATGAGCCTATTCTTTCTCCCTCAACCCTCCAATCCTCACCCCTTACCCCTGGTGGACCAAGTCCCTTGCTTAAAGAGCAAGCAAGTTCCATTTTTCACTCCATCCTTGGGAAAGGATTTTCAGGGTCACTTCTCACCTATCCATTGACATCTATTTTACAAAGTGATCCCTACACTACTGGGACTCCTCCCATCAATGAAAGTTTGTAAAGAGCAAGGAGACTTACCTGTGGTGACACTGGGCTAAGCCTCCACCATTGCCCTTGACCTAACAGTTGCCCTCTTAGGAACCCCTTTTAGGTCCCCTGCTAGTTTGAGTGGTAACATTTCTGGCATTGTTGTCGAGGAGGAAGCAGGCCTACCTCCCTAGTGAATCATTGAGGAATTGATTCATTAATGACATTTCTTAACATTCCTCTGGTGACTCCATGATCCCCATCTTAGGATGGAAAACCATGAGACGTTGATTTATCATCGTAGTCAAAAACATGAGTCCATTGTCTCTTTTTATGATAGGAAGTGCAAGAAACTAACAATCAAGCATAAAATCTTCGCACCTCTCAACTTTTCAAAGGCAACTAGGGCTCTATTCACCCCTCTTCCAAAGGATGATGACATACCTACATTTGGTGGAGAAGAAGATCCTCAGGAACACCTACTAAGAGTTGAGGGCCTCACCTGTGGAGAATCTTACAACCAGTTCAACTGCATAAGTGCCTTTGCCTCAAGCCTGATAGGAGAGATCCGTCAATGCTATTTTTCCCTCCCTGCAAAATTCATATCCTCTTGGGAAGAGTTGTTTGAAACATTTAAAAAAGATGGTGCAAAGAAAAGGATGTAGTTCAACTATAAAAGGGGCTCTTGTCTTTAAAAGAGGGGACAATGATTCAGTTGCCAAATTCAACTACGGGTTTAATTCTGTCACACATGCCTTCCTATGTAGCTTGCTCCCCCAAAGGAAATAACCTTGGCGGTATACTTGAATTCCTTCACAGGAAAGTTAGCTTTTGACACACGAAACAAACAACCTGACAACCTTTTCCAAGCCCAAAACATCATATTTGACCTTCATCAATCTATGAGGCAAACATCCATCAATATGCTTCAGGTCGAAGATGATACTTCATCCGATGACGAAGATCTTCCCCCCAACAAGGAATATGCAATGTCCCAACCATCTCCCAAAGTAGAAGAGAAACCCCCTGACCCTATTTAAAGATCCCATTAAGGATAACCTCGGATCTAAGCAACCCATTTTACATCTCCATTGGATTGAATGGATTTACCTTAAGGAATTGTATTCTAAATTCCGGTAGCCCCATCAATATCATGTCTTTAAGCGTTATGAAAAAATTAGGGCTTAAGCTTTCAAGGAAATGTTGCTCTAGAATGATTTTGAACTCTGACAAGTTGAAGGTGTGTGGGCTCATGGAAGGAGTAAAGACCTTCCTTCATACATATCCGGAGAAGAGATTTTCAATCAATATAGTTGTGGTAGGAACCCCCCCAACAGGGGGAATGATCGTGTCCAAGAAATTGATCAAAGATCTCAATCTATCCATGAATGAAGATGGCTTTGTCATCTATATCCATGGAGGGAAAACTCTTATGCATCAATTCAAAATGCCCCTATGATAGCCTCATCTCAAGAAGATGAAAGTCACATAAAGGAAGAGAGTGATAGCATTGGAGAATGGAGGCTTTTTAAAAATGAACATGTTGTTGCCCCTCCACATCCGGGATTATGGGTAATGTACTTCGATGGGGCACATTCCAAATCAGGGTCAGGGGCTAGCATTGTGATCATTTCCCCTTACGAAGAATACCTTTTGTTTTCATTGAGACTCCAATTTACTTGCACCAATAACATTGTCGAGTATGAGGCCCTCCTATTAGGTCTGGAAGCGATCAAGTCTAGAGGGATTCAAAAAATATTGTAATAGGGGATTCGGATCTAGTAGAACCACAACTTAGGGGAACCTTTGACACAAAATACGAGAAATTGAAACCCTACAAAAAAAGAATTGCTCACATGCTTTAAGGGTTCGATGATATATCTCTCCGGGCATTTGATAGATCTTTCAACAATGTAGCTAACACCTTAGTCGCGGTTGCTTCTTCCTCCACAATTATCCCTCATGATGTTGCAAGGAAAGGGAGATGCATCGTTGATACAATTCATAGACCTTCCATCCATGACTATGAGGAATATTGGCCTGAGTTTGAAGATGACCAAGACATAAATAACTTCTTGCAGGATCAAGAAAGCTCTCGCTCAAAAGAAAAAAGATGTCATCAATGAGCAACACTTTTATAAAAACGATTCTAGCATTACTAATAGTAGCCACGAAAACCCTGACACGTTTGATCTAAACCTGGGATTTACGACCTCTCCCCAAACCATCAAGATCGAAAAAAACCTCTCTAGAAGGGAAAGGGATGAGCTTGAAAATCTGATAAGAGAATTTAAAGATGTCTTTGCATGATCATATGATGACTTAAAAGTTAACAGCATATAGCCCTAAGATTATCCAACACACAATCCATCTCAAGGAGGACGTGAAACCTGTAAGGCAAAAACTAAGGCAGATGTATCCCAAACTTGCCCCTCTCGTCAAGGAAGAGCTCCAAAAAATGGTGGACGCAGGGATCATTGCCCCTATTAGGCATTCATCATGGATCTCCTACCCGGTAATCACTCGAAAAAAGACTATTAATATCAGGATGTGCATTGACTTTAGGGACCTTAACCATGGATGCCTAAGAGACAACTACCTTTTGCCCAACATGGAAAAACTACTATAGAGAATAACGGGGTCTCAAATGATGTCATTCTTGGACAGCTTCTCTAGATACAACCAAGTGATGGTCAAAGAAGAAGACCGCTTGAAAACCGCTTTTACTACACCATGGGGACAAATCATTGAAAGCGATGAAAACAAGAGGAAGGTCCTTTATCAAATTGCATGTGGCCATGACAAGATGAAAACTACATTTGACAAACATACACAAACTAGAACATTTAAACTCGGGGATCTTGTACTATTATGGGATAAAATAAGGGAGAAGCCATGTATGCACAAGAAGTGGGATAATCTATGGATAGGCCTTTCAAGATAACTGACACTGCAGGAGTAAACTCGTATCACTTGGAAACTAAAGAAGATGAGTCAGTCCCTCTCCCTCTAAATGAACAACTCCTGAAGGAACTTGACATTGTACCATATGCATGTTAGAGTAGGGTGCATTGCATGATGATTTTTGCATTAGAACTAACTACATATGATGTTTTTCATGATAGATTAGATTGAATATAAAATTAAAAATTAAAATATATATATATATAATATATAATATATGGTTTGCATATTTTATTAGTTTATGGGCTAACATAAGCATGGGTGACAATCAGACACCATGAAAAACATGTTATCTCGTGCCTTTGATCTTAGACATGTGTAGATGACACGTCTATAGTGACCAAGAGATTGCTATATTTCTCGTGACCTCACGTTCTAGCAACCTCGGCCACTTCTACGAGAGATCACATCCCAGTTGGAGCCAGATGTTACCCACCACCTTGTGGGTGATATCCCTAGGAGAAATTTTTCTCCATGATGAGCCTCAGACGACAGCCAGCAGCCCCTTGATGCCTCCTACTAGCTTGTTGTGCCATTTCTCTACCACCTGAGCCAGCCATGTGGTCCTTCACCCACCTGTATTGATCATATGTTTGAAGGTGGGCCTCCTGAATCTAAAGGTATGGCTTGTCATTTGGTAATTGAGTATTGGGTTTACTTGTCATGGATACTTTTGGGTATGGATTGATGAGGGGATTTGGGGGAAAGAGTGGGCTTAGTTTGTACTCTTGTCCCCTTGATCTTTTTTGGTTGTTACCCTTGGATCTTAGTGCCGTGGGATCTCATTTATTAACCATTTGGATCTAGGGTGGTACTACTTGGGAAACCCTGATTTTGGGTGTGTGGTCCCGCTCCTTTATCCGCACATATCACTCCCTTTCCACTCACTATACCCCCATTCATCTTTTCCCCCCACCTGGGTCCACATAGGGCTAGCCTCCCTATCCGCTTGCCCCCACCTTGGGTCAGGCTAAGAATGATGCCCCGGAGGTTGAAGCAATTAAAAGAAAAAGTGAAAAGCATAAATGGCCACATTTAACAAGAAATTGCACCACAAAATGCAAAAGATGGTCGGGACAAAAATAATTAACACATGGGCAAAAGCTGACACATGAGCTCTACCCCATCCATGGTCACCACCTTGCTTCCAGAGGTCCTAGACGAGCCTCCTCTATCATTCAGGGACCCATTATTGTCCCAACACCTAGAGGGCAATGAACTGCCCTACCTCAAAAGGGGTAATCTCTGCTATATTATACACATCATGCTCTTGTCCTTTAAGCCCTAAGCAGGTATTAATAAAAGTCAGAAAAGGCAAAAGGCATTTAAAGAAGGGTGAAAAAAACAAGGCATGGGCACCTCATGTACCATAACTGCTCCCTCCTACGCATTATATACCCAGGTGTGGGCTTCCCCTTATCTAGCTACCACTATGCCCCTCTATGTGGACCAGGGCTGCCCCCTTCATTCCCTATTCCATCTCACCTATTTTTCACTTGCCACCCCCATTAGAAGTGTGTACCTTGGACATACTATCCCCTCCAAGGGTTGAAACCACCTAATGAGGTACTTGGCTAACCCCATTTGGAGTTTGGAGACACTAGCACATGCCAAAGCCGACTACGAAAGGGCATGCCATTATGAAGTGCCCACTTTGTTATCCATGGTTTGTAAGCTCCTTTACTCGATTATTCTAATGACTGATTGTACTGGAAGCCTAGGGGACGTATTGGATCTTATGCAGGATTGCAGGTGGTTTCCATTTGGGTTTGGCTTCCCTATATGGAATCCTGACCCTCGAAGGTCCACATTGGCACATGTAGGGTGTGCATAGAGAGCCATGGGCCTCCACAGCAGTAGACAGCACTCCACAAATCTTTATGGATGTTCAGAGACTACTAGTGATCCACTTTTGGGACGATGGTGACATGATTGATACACTATGCCCAGCACGCCCCCACACGAGCCCCACACTCTTGGCAGGTGCCCTAGCACTTGTACGATGTCATGGCAACATTCATTTCACCACCTGGACCATTGCAAAGGGTCTACAGACATCTCTGATTGATATGTAGACCCATGGGGTCATTGATGTGCCCACTTTGTTATCCATGATTTGTAAGCTCCTTTACTCGATTATTCTAATGATTGATTATACTAGAAGCCTAGAGGATGCATTGGATCTTATGCAGGATTGCAAGTGGTTTCCATTTGGGTTTGGCTTCCCTATATGGGATCCTGACCCCCAGAGGTTCACATTGGCACATGTAGGGTGTGCATAGAGAGCCATGGGCCTCCACAACAATAGACAGCACTCCACAGATCTTCATGGATGTTCAAAGACTACTAGCGATCCACTTTTGGGACGATGATGACATGATTGGTACACTATGCCCAGCAAGCCCAAACAGGAGCCCCACACTCTTGGCAGGTGTCCCAGCACTTGTACGATGTCATGGCAGCATTCATTCCACCATCCAGACCATTGCAGAGGGTCTACAGACATCTTTGATTCATATGGAGACCCACGGGGTCATTGATGTGCCCACAGACCCACTGAGAGGACCACAAATATACTACTTGGGGAACAAGGGGCCACCCCCTTGTCCATCATATTCCGAGGAATTTATTACTCAATATGGCACTTCAAGATGTTATCAAGCCTTTGGAGGGCCCTACAACATGCATACATCATTATTTGGCCCCTTGTGAGACTTGATTTTACATTATGAGCATGTATGGTGGGCTTGTCACCATTAGGGGTTATTATTTGCACATTATTTCATCATTAGGGGCCCATAGGCTAATTCGAACTCCTTAGGAGGCTATATATTCATGTTAGATGCATTCATTTGTATCATCAATTGACTTTGGGATCTCTCTGGTCTTAGAGAATTTTCGCACTTTTTCCTTGGAGGATATTTTTGGAAATGGATGAATTTTGATGTATGGATTTGGGCTATTTCTCTTATCTTGGAGCTTTGTTATGTAAACGAATTGTTGGTTGGATACACTCTATAACATTGTAAGTGTTTTTTATCGTTTTTATTCTTGTTGCTGCATACTGCTAAAATTAGGGCTAGTTGTTGCATTATTGTAATGTGGAATTGAGCAATATTTTAGTTATTAAATGTATGGGCTAATGTTATATGAATGAAATGTCTTAAAGATTATTTATCTCGAGAAGCTTGCATCATTTGCTTTAAAGTATAAATGCTTGAAAGTCGTTTTTCTTTTCTTGTTATCTACATTGGATGAAGTTGACTTTCTAGGCCTCCTTGATCAAGAACCCAAGTTCTAACTCATTACCATCCTCATATCCCCAAGTGAATTAGGCATTGGTTCCATAAAAGGGTTATCATCTCAATCTTCATTTTACCATTTTTCCCCTTTTTCCCAAGTCTAGCCCCATTAGGTCATCTAGGGCATCAATTTCCCAGCAATTAAGCGAAGGAAAAATTTTGATCTCCTCTAGGCTACTACGCTAGTGGGTCCCCTCCCTCTCTTCCAAATTTGAGGTCATTCTGATGGTGGAATCTCTGGGAATCCCAATCCCTAGCTCTACAACCGAATTTTTCCTAGGTATCCCCAAGGCTAGACCTTAAAGGATCAATTCAACCTTTGGAGTGAATATTCTTGTTTGGCCCTTTCCCCTCACCTTGTCCAAAATAGGAGCATCGTTGGCTGTTACATTCCATCCCCGAACTTGGGTTGGGTCCACTTGGCCTCATGTTGTTGCACTTCTCAATAAAGACTATTTTTCAAAGACCATTTGGGAATCCAAGTTTCCAAGGATGATTGCGATTAAGAAACTCCTTTATAAGCCTATTCTTTCTCCCTCGACCCTCCAATCCTCACCCCTTACCCCTGGTGGACCAAGACCCTTGCTTAAAGAGCAAGCAAGTTCCATTTTTCACTTCATCCTTGGGAAAGGATTTTCCGGGTCACTTCTCACCTACCCATTGACATCTATTTTACAAAGTGATCCCTACACTACCGGGACTCCTCCCATCGGTGAAAGTACGTAAAGAGCAGCGAGACTTACGTGTGGTGACAGTGGGCTAAGCCTCCATCGTTGCCCTTGACCTAGCAATTGCCCTCTTAGGAACCCCTTTTAGGTCCCCTATTGGTTTGAGTGGTAACAGTAACCATAAATTATTTACAATAAAAGTTAATTGTAAAAGGAAAAGAAATCCAGAGACTGACAGGAAAATTAAGCTTGTCCACTACTGCGCACAGTCAGACTAAGGAGTTAGTGGAACTGGAAAAAGAAAAATAAATCAATTGAAAAGTCAGATTAGAAATCTTTTAGAAAGAAATGCAATATATGAATAAATTATTAAGAAGAACAATGACGAAAAAGCAGCCTCATTATCAGTCAAAATAGCCTAGAAAATTACCATTCTAGAGGTGGAAGAAATTACAGTCAATTTAGTGGAAGAACAAGTTATTCAGTTGAAAAAGCAATTAACTACAGCCCAACAAGCATTACAGAACACTGAGAACAAATGACAAGGGAAGTCTTCTCAAATTTTGGATTTACACAGTGTTCCACGGGGACTCGCCCCCCCCCCCTTAGGGGTCTAGTTTCCTCGCTCCCCCGCGCTCCGGGGACTTGGGGACGAGTAGGGGACGTTTCCCCACGCTCCCAAAATGGAGGAAACTCGGGGGGACGTGCCAGGGAAACGTTTCCCTTCCCTGAGGGGGCGTTTCCGAAAAGGGGGACGTGGGGGGACGTGGGGGGGCGTGGGGGGCAAGAGGGGACGAGGGGGGGCGAGAGGGGACGTGGGGGGACGAGGGGGGACGTGGCACACTTTTAATGCATTAAAAACCATTTTAAATTTTTAATTAACTAAACACTGAACTTAATCTTTAATTAAGAGTTAATTAACGTTTAGGGTTTTGGAAAATCGTTGTTTCATGTTATAAAACCGGCACCCTGAACCATGAACAACACACTCACAGCGGCACAACCTTTGCAAGTTCGCTGAGCGCTCCACTCACAGCGTTGGATTTCATTGTTCGGATTCATCATTCCAGAGGGAGCTGATTTCATCTCATGTGAATATCTAACAGCCAACTGGCATACTTGAGTAAGGCCAGGTATTCATATATACATAAGAATTTTAAATTCAGTGCAATTTATCTAAAATATATATTTGCACATATGATCACTTTATTCTGTTTTTCTGTGTTGAACTTGGTGCAAATATCTAACTTCTCCAAGTTAAGGTCTCGTCTGTACTGGTTGATGTTTATCGAGGCTCTTTCTGAACAGAAGATTTGCAAGGTGGAGTAAAGCCCAACTTTCATATTTTCAGATTTGCAAATTTGCGGGTGTTTCAGAGATATAATATAATTCTGCATAAAAGCTGACCATATTCTGTTTGTGCAGTCTATCTCTCTCTCTCCAGGTGAAGTGAGGGCCCATTATTAGGTTGCCTTCATGAAAAGAGATCCATAATATATCATGTTGCATTTCATTTCTTGTTGGAAATAAAAATCATATGCTTATTTCTCTCTCTCCAGGTGAAGCGAGGGTCCTTATTTGGTTGGCTTCATGAAAAGAGATCCATAGTATATCATGTTACTTTTCATTTCGTGCTGGAAATAAAATCATATGCTTATTTCTCTCTCCAGGTGAAGTGAGGGCCCATATTAGGTTGGCTTCATGAAAAGATATCCATAATATATCATGTTACTTTTCATTTCTTGCCGGAAATAAAAATCATATGCTTATTCTGAGTGAATCATTTCACATCGACAATGGTCAGAGTGGACAAACCAGGGATCCACAATGGGAGAAGCACTATACAAGTATTGTAAATACTAAAAAAGCTATGTTACAGTTCAGAACATCTCAGGCTCCCTAGAAGGTTTTATGGTGCAGTCAGGCTATATTCGAACAAGATAATTATAATAAATTGGAGATTTATATGTTTTACGCTTTTAGTTTTAATCATGTCCATATTTATCTACTACTAACTATTTGTCTTGTGATGCTGTTAAAGATTGAAGTTTATATTGCATGAAACATATCATTGCAGTTAGATACACTTATACCTATTGGAAGCTCAGTGTAATGTTCATTTCAAATTAAAGAAAGTTTCTATCGCTGCAAAATGTGGCTTTTTCAGGGTAATTTCAGCCGTGCCTAATAATATAAAATTGTTTTCTATAAAAATTTAGAGCATATGGGAGCCTTTAGCATTTGGCATTTTTTGCCAATGATGACTCTTGATGTATCAGACTTGACTTTAATCTTTTATAAATTTGGATAATGTCAAATGATATTCATATCAATGATCATGCTTTGTAGCTTTTCAATTCAAACCAAATTGTCATAGTGGACTCAATTAATAAATTATATTTTATATTTATAAATTTTTAAGACCCTGACGCTCCCCCACGTTTCCTAAAAAATGGTAGGGAGCTTTTGCATAGGCCGCTCCCGCGCCCCCTCGCTCCCTCGCCCCCTCGTCCCGGAACCTTGGTGGAACATTGGATTTACAGGCACAGTTAGATAAGATGAATGCTTTAATACAAAACAATTATGCTACCATAGCTAAAAAGGATAGAGAAACAAGTCTTAAGGATAGTAGAATTTGTAGAATTGAAACAGGGTTTCTACCAGAAGGAATCTGCAAAGAAGATTTTGATAGGAGCTAAACATTGTATATGGGACCAGATCGAAGTTATTATGAAGCAGATGAGAAATCATTTTGATGTGTTTACTCTTTAGAACAGAAAAGCCTGAAAGCACTATGAGCTTAAAGGTAAAAAAAGAATACGAGCAGTTAGGTGACAAAGTGCTAATTGCAAATGAAATAATCAACTATTTAAAAAGCAGGAAGAATGATTTACAGGTTGTAGATATCCTAGAAAGAATTGCTTTCATTATGAATGTAAGTACAGTCAACATCAAGAACAATTTGACATTGTCAATTGAAGTGAAGTGTCATTCAATTCTGAAATTTAGTGAATATTTTAGGCACAGATTCGTAGAAGCTTTCAGATTAGGGTTATCCATTCCATGGGACCAGCAAGGATGGTTTTTTCCTAGAGAGAATTGTGAAGAAATCTTGCAAAGCAGTGTAAATGATGAACAGCTAGAAGATGTAACTGGTAATTAAAGGAGAATTGATTTATGTAAGGTTATTCAAAGATTTCATGCTACTTTGTATGCTCATTAAAGTTCAAAAGACTTCGCCCCCAATTGTTATGGATTGTACACTGATTTGGACATCATTTAGCAAAAACGGTGGGAATATAAAATCCAGGATGGAAATTATTGGCAGCAAATTGCAAAAGGAATAAAAATCCTTTATCAAAAGTTCTTGTTGCTCTACATCAAAATGTTTCCACATCAGCAGTACGGTCAGCTCATGGTTCCACATCAACTGGGATACAATAACCAAAGAAGAAATAGAAAATTTGGGGCAATATTACAGTAACATTTATCCCTAACAAACTAAAAAAAAAAAGAGGAGTCAGCGCCAAAAGATGTTTGATGTTTGTAGCTCGAGTAGGTACTTCTGCACAGGTGTAATTGTCTAGAGGTGCATTAGTCCCCCAAGATCTCCTTAGAACACTTGCTCTAGTGTGAGCAAGGTGTTTTTGTAACTTAGCCTAAGTTAGACTTGGGAAAAGAACATAATTATAATGTTGGCTTATTGAGCTAAAGTAAACTTTGGAAAAGTAAAGTAAATTAATTTAGAGAATACATTTAAATCTTAGCCCTTCATCTCAAGTGAGGGGATATCTAATCTTAGCCGTCAATCACTTTGGAGATTAGGGTTAAGGATTTAGCTCAATGTAAAGTTATAAAAGCAAAACTAAGGGGCAGCAAGAAGATCCAGACTAGCCAAGGAGGGTTGATCACCTAGATCAGATGCAGTGTTGTACGTAATTCCTCAGTCGGGCCATTTTACCAAGAAGGGAGCCCAAGTAAGTTCAAAACTTAAAGAAAAACTCTGATTCGGCAAAATTTGTTTGTCATTTGTGTGATTGGGATTGGTAAATTCGCTTTCCCCTGAATTTATGTTGTTAATACCCTTGTTTGGGCTTTTATTTAGTAGACATAAATCTACTCAAAACTAATTGTTGGTTTGCTAGGGTAAGAAAAATTAACATGATATAAGAGAAAGAGCCTTAGTAATCAATCTCACAACCACACAGAGTGTCAAGTTTTCCGGCTGAAGAAAACGTTGGTTGTACATTGTACGACATAGAGTGGCCAACAAGAAAGAGGCTCTTTCTTTTAATGAGTAAAATTGGGCCGCAAACTAAAAATAACATTAAAAAAAAGGGAATAGACAATCACTTGTGGCCGACAACATAGATGCCATAGTCTGTAGAATCATGAGGGCAAAGGCACGGAAAAAAACAGCTTGGACGACTTGGGTCAAAGCGAACAACGATACCATCGTGAGTGGGGGACATGCCCAAGGCCACCAAACCACAGGCTGACAAGGCAGCCAAGCCACCACAGGCTACAAGAATGCATCAACGGCCTACGCAGTGACCAGGGTTCAAGCGCAAGAAACAATCGACTGGCACAAATAGCTAAGCGCATAAGCAAGTATACATCATCAGAGCGAACAAGCGATGTTGGTAGATCCAACATGCATGGACACATGGCAAACAGACACAGTCGAATGAGGCATGAGCAGCAAATGTGATGCAAGGCACAAGTGGAGGCCATGGTGTAGGAGCAAAGGACAGGTTGCAACACGCGATAGCCACTAGCCGCACATCAGGGGGAATAAGGGGCCAACAAAGCCACTGTGTGCGGCATTTGAGGGACAACACACAAGACATGAAGATGCAGCAGCACGAGTAAGTGAAGGTCAAGGGCTACTAGCAACCCATGCAAACGTGTCAAGACTGGGTCGAGGAAAAAAACATGGAAAACATATGGAAAATGTCAGAATGTTGTTGACCACCGTTGTCATAAGGTAGTGCAGCGGAAACATGGAGATTGGTTTCCAGTTGGTAGAAGCAAAGGACAGGTTGCAACACGCGATAGTCACTAGCCGCACGTCGGGGGGAATAAGGGGCCAACAAAGCCACTGTGTGCGGCATTTGAGGGACAACACACAAGACATGAAGATGCAGCAGCACGAGTAGTGAAGGTCAAGGGCTACTAGCAACCCATGCAAATGTGTCAAGACTGGGTCGAGGAAAAAAACATGGAAAACATATGGAAAATGTCAGAATGTTGTTGACCACCGTTGTCATAAGGTAGTGCAGCGGAAACATGGAGATTGGTTTCCAATTAATAGAACACTCTGCGTGAGTGGTACACTCAAGCGTTCCAACACGTCTAACGCAAATGGAACTGGAGCAAGGTCATAGATCTAACAAGTGATCGAGCTGGTTAGTTGAGGCCTGCAAGAATTTAACAAGCTAGCTCAAGAGACAACAATACCATTGTGATTGGTAAAGGTCAGCCCTCAGAGGGAGAGAGAGATCGTACCAATCAGGGGTGTGATAGTCAAGATTTTTCAATTGATTTTCCAAAATTATTGGCAGCAAATTGCAAAAGGAATAAAAATCCTTTATTAAATGTTCTTGTTGCTCTATGTCAAAATGTTTCCACACCAGCAGTAGGGTTAGCTCACGGTTCCACATCAACTGGGATACAAAAACCATAGAAGAAAAAGAATCAATAAAGAAATAGAAAATTTGGGGCAATATTACGGAAACATTTATCCCTAACAAACTGATAAAAAAAAAAAGAGGAGTCAGCTCCAAAAGATGTTGATGTTAGTATCTCGAGTAGGTACTTCTGCACAGGTGTAAGTGTCTAGAGGTGCATAAGTCGCCCAAGACCTCCTTAGAACACTTGCTCTAGTGTGAGCAAGGTGTTTTTGTAACTTAGCCTAAGTTAGACTTGGGAAAAGAACATAATTATAATGTTGGCTTATTGAGCTAAAGTAAACTTTGGATAAGTAAAGTAAATTAATTTAGGGAATACATTTTAATCTTAGCCCTTAATCTCAAGTGAGGGGATATCTAATCTTAGCCGTCAATCACTTTGGAGATTAGGGTTAAGGATTTAGCTCAATGTAAAGTTATAAAAACAAGACTAAGGGGTAGCAAGAAGATCCAGATTAGCCAAGGAGGGTTGATCACCTGGATCAGATGCAGTGTTGTACGTAATTCCTCAGTCGGGCCATTTTACCAGGGAGCCCAAGTAAGTTCAAAACTTAAAGAAAAACTCTGATTGGGCAAAATTTGTGTGTCATTTGTGTGATTGAGATTGGTAAATTCGCTTTCCCCTGAATTTATGTTGTTAATACCCTTGTTTGGGTTTTTATTTAGTAGACATAAATCTACTCGAAACTAATTGTTGGTTTGCTAGAGTGAGAAAGAGTCTTAGTAATCAATCTCACAACCACACAGAGTGTCAGGTTTGTCGGCTGAAGAAAACATTGGTTGTACATTGTACGACATAGAGTGGCCAACAAGAAACAGGATATTTCTTTTAATGATTAAAATTGGACCGCAAACTAAAATAACATTAAAAAAATGGAATAGACGGTTGGTGGTGACCGACAACATAGCTGCCATAATCTGTAGAATCATGAGGGCAAAGACACGGAAAACAACAGCTTGGACGACTTGGGTCAAAGCGGACAACGATACCATCATGAGTGGGGGACATGCCCAAGGCCACCAAACCACAGGTTGACAAGGCAGCACAAGCCACCAAAGGCTACAAGAATGCATCAACGGCTTGCGCAGTGACGAGAGTTCAAGCGCAAGAAACAATCGACTGACACAAACAACAAAGCGCATAAGCAAGTATACATCGTCAGAGCGAACGATCGATGTCATTGGAATCAACATGCATGGACACATGGTGGACAGACATAGTCGAACGAGGCATGAGCAGTAAACTTGTGCAAGGCATAGGTGGAGGCCATGGTGTAGAAGTAGAGGACAGGTTGCAACACGCGATAGCCACTAGCCACATGTCAAGGGGCCAAGGGGCCAACAAAGCCACTGTGTGCGACATTTGAGGGACAACGCACAAGACATGAAGTTGCAACAACACGAGTAAGTGAAAGTCAAGCGCTACTAGCAACGCATGCAAACATGTCAGGACTGGGCTGAGGACAAACAACATGGAAAACACATGGAAAAGTCAGAATGTTGTTGACTATTCTTGTCATAAGGTAGTGCAACAAGAACATGGAGATTGCTTGTCAGTTGATAAAATGCTCTGCGTGAGTGGGACACTCTAGCGTTGCAGCACATCTAACACAGAGGTAACTGGAGCAAAAGGTGATAGATCTAATAGGTGATCGAGCAAATTAGTTGAGGCCTGCAAGAATTTAACAAGCCAACTCAAGAGACAGCAATACCATTGTTATTGGTAGAGGTCAGCCCTCAGAGGGAGAGAGAGATCGTACCCATCAGGGGTGTGATAGTCAAGATTTTTCAATTGATTTTCCAAAATGGCATCAACCGATTTAAGGTTCAAGAATAGGTTGGATTGGCCCTACAACTTTAGTCCATGGAAAGAAAGGATAGCACTGGTTCTCAAGGAGATCAACTTATGGGAGTTTGCAACCACCCAATTTACAACTCCTTCAGATGCTACAGCTCAAGTAGCTCATGAGTTGAATGACATGAAGGCCAAACATATCATCATAAATGGGGTGAAGGATCATGTGATCCCTCACATATTAGGTAAGGATAGCTTGTTTGAGATGTGGACCATTATAATGAGCCTATCTAAGTGAATCAAAATCGGGAAATGGTGTTGAGGGAGAAGCTTATAAACACCAAGATGACTGGATCAAACATTGTGGCATCATACCACATAAGGATTCAAAAATTTTGAGATGAGCTTGGAGTTGTTAGGGTAGCCTTGCCAAAAGATAACCTTGCAAGGACAACCCTGAGTGTGTTCTAAAAACCCTAGGCTCTCTTTGTGATAGGTGTTCTAGCGAAAAAAGAAAAAAAATAAAAAATAAAAATAAAAATCTACCAGATTGAAATAAATTTTGAGATGACTTCACCCAGAAGGAGCTCTGAGAGAAATCCTTGTCTGGAGGACAATAGAAGAGTGGGGATAATGACAGCCTTGCTCTTGCTAGTCGAAAAACGACGAGTATAAGCTCGAGCAGCAGGGATGACAACTCAACCTCACAACCAAAGAAGGAGGACTTGACTAAGGTTAAGTGTTTTGCTTGTCATAATATGGGACACTAAGCTTCATAGTATCCGAAGAGGAAGAAAGGGAGAAAGAGCACAAAGCAAATTATAGTTGTATCGACAAAAGCTTAGGAGTTTGCCATGAAGTTTCAGACTAAATTTGTACTTGTTTCCTACCTTACCTTAGGCACATTACCTGTGAGTGCATTGCTATTAAATAGCAGAGCCACAAGGCATATGACAAGAGCCTGACTAAGTGGGACTCAGAACTACATATGGAGGTTTGTGATGGTGCCAAACATGCAGTTAAAGGCGGTGGAACAGTGATATTCCAACTTGATCAAGAGAAAAGATGGAAGTAAAGGACATGTTATGGGTGTTGGAACTCAAGTGACATTTACTCTCAGTGTCCATGATGCAGAAAAAGGCATTATGTGTTTCTTTCTAGGATGGGAAGGTATTGATCAGACCCAACAAATCTAGCTCTAATGGGAAACATGTAATAGGAGTTAGCGAGAGCAACATGTATAGGCTGAAAGGCCTATTCGAGCAAAGGCATGAAGCATAGTAGTGATAAAAAAAAACAGGGTGCTCCAAAGGTGGAGCAACTCAAAGGGTGTCATCTTCAGGTTCAAGAGGGGAGGAGCAGTGGACAGATTCCTCCAAATTTGTTAAGAAGAACTTACAGGATGTTCAGGAGTAGGACGCTTTTAGGAACCAAGCCATGGATAGTAAGATTTCAAGGATGTTTCTAAACCAAATGGTAAGAAAGGCTTCCAGTTTCGAGGGATCAACCATGGAAACGAATGTAGTTCCAGGATTGAAGTCAATTCCAAGTGGCAGAAGTACCTCCCTCACTAAGAAGGAGTGTTGATATTCATAGCTCAGGCAGGTACTTCTACATAGGCCTAAGTGTCTATGCATGCAAAATTCGCCCAATGTCTCATTAAAACACTCGCTCTAGTGTGAGCAAGTTGTTTTTGTGACTTAGCCTACCTAAGTTGACTTATGTTGGCTTATTGAGCTAAAGTAAACTTAGGAAAAGTAAAGTAAATTAATTTAGTGAATATGTTTTAACTGCAGCCCTTGATCTCAAGTGAGGTGAGATCACATTTCAATTGTCAATCACTTTGGAGATTAGGGTTAAGGATTTAGCTCAATGTAACGTTATAAAAGCAAGGCTAAGGAACGGGAAAAGACACACCATATATCAACACAAGATTGAGAGAGGCTTCTCAGTGAGTGTGTTAGGTCCAAGGAAGGCGGAGCAAGGAGATCCAAATAAGCCAAGGAGAGTTGATCAACTGGATCAGATCTAGTGCTGGATGTAATTCCTCAATTGGGCTATTTTCCCAAGAAGGGAGCCCAAGTAAATTTAGAACTTAATGAAGAACTTTGATTGGGCAGAATTTGTGTCTCATTTGTGTGATTGAGGTTGGTAAATTTTCTTTATGTTAAATTGATGTTGTTAATACCCTAGCTGGTGCTTTTATTGGAACTAATTGTTGGTTTGCTAGGGTAAGAAAAATTAACAAAAGGTGGGGTCATTTCCCTGATTGATGAAAGAAAATGTTTCTCACAATCCATTCGATTATTTAAAGTTTTAGATATTGCTCCCATGATCCTATTTTTGTTTTGTAGTAAAGGATTCACCCCTTGTTTGGCCAGCATTTTGATATATTGGAGTCAAAAAGCTTTCCTGAGATTTAATCTACAGGAAACTTGTCTCTGTAATCTTTCAGAGTTTGAATACAACTTATTTGGTTCACTTAATTTTATCTTTCTCTTGATTAATATAAATAATGAGTTGCTAATTATGTTCTCTTCATGTTATAGTATTTTTCTATTATTGGAAACATGATCACAAGGGAGTTATTTTATTTTTGTGCCCCATAGAATCCCTCTATTATTATTTTTGTGGCTTTATAATATTATTGTTAGGTCGGCTGGATTATATTGTGACTCCTTAGACTCCTATATATAGAAAGGAGGTTTTGTCATTTGTATCATCCAAGAATTGTTCATTTATGTAATGTAAAGGAGGTTGCCCCCTCGAAGAGGCTGAATTCTAAGGCGTGGATCTCTCTTTTCTATCTTGTTGTGAGCTGGTTTCATAACATTTGGTATCGGAGCTTTGGATTCTAGGGTTTCGCTGCTCCAAACAGGTCATCGTGGCATTTTCGCTATAACTTTTTTTCTGTGACGTTTCAGAAAGGAGGTTTTGTCATTCGTATCATCCAAGAATTGTTCATTTATGTAATGTAAAGGAGG
Organism: Pinus tabuliformis; assembly: GCA_031772625.1. Classification (NCBI taxonomy): domain Eukaryota; kingdom Viridiplantae; phylum Streptophyta; class Pinopsida; order Pinales; family Pinaceae; genus Pinus; species Pinus tabuliformis. The sequence continues at coordinate 1,240,566,769 of CM062817.1, read as the reverse complement.
TTGCCCCCTCGAAGAGGCTGAATTCTAAGGCGTGGATCTCTCTTTTCTATCTTGTTGTGAGCTGGTTTCATAACATAACATTGAATCATGTCCTGAATAGTAAGTCCTGACTCCTGAGTCCCAACTCAGCCTCAAAATATCAACAAAAAATATGATAATGTATCTAATCATGTCATAATGTCATATACAATATAATGAAAGTCTAATCCCCTTGATTTCCTCTGCCCCTCCTGCGAGAAAATGCCACAGCTTTCCCTTTCCCTCTAGATGTAGATGTTGGTGCTCATGTTGGTGGAAATGGCAGTGGAGTCTGATGTGCTCTAGAAGCTGAAGAACTAGAAGTAGGAGCTATAGGAGGTAGACCACGTCCTCTACTAGTGGTAGTGGTAGCCCGAGCAGGCGATGTCACCTCCTCCTCCTCCTCCTCCTCCTCCACTACATCTTGCACTAACCAATCATCAGTAGAATCCATGAAAGGCCTCTCGGCCTCAACCCTCCATGCAGTAGTGGTGTCAATCCCATCCAATGAGATGGCATCCACATCAGGTGTCCTCTCAAGTTGCCTCACCCACAATCGATGATTGTAGTAGACGTAGACCATGTCATTAAGTCGCTGGGACTTCAACCTGTACAAAGATCATGAAATAATAATTAATAATTAATATTATAAAAAAATATTGTTTAATGAATTCAAAAATTTATTTGGAAATTTGCAATATTTTAAATGTTTAAGTGTTAACCTGTTGCGCTTCTTGTTGTGTATTTTTTCAAATACACTCCAGTTGCGCTCACATCCTAAGGAGCTGCATGTTTGGCTAAGGATGCGAATGGCAAGCTTTTGCAAAAGGGGTACCCTGCCACCATATATTTTCCACCATGCATCTACAACAAAATTACAAATAAAATTTTAAATAAACATAACAAAAAAATGGAATTTGAAGAGACAATGAAATTTGAAACAAAGTTACAAACTAAAAAATACCTGGCATTTTAATCGTCCTATCAGTGATAGCCATCTCAAAGCCAAATGTGCCACCTGCCATCTTATATGTCTCAATTTGTTTAGAGATCTATATACGTTGTTTTGGAGATCGCACCAACTTCTGGACACAGGATAAGAATCCATCCATGATCTCAGCATCAAAATCAAACCCACATGCATAAGAAAATGCAGGGTTCAGGAAAAGCCCAGCAGCATGAATGGGACGATGGAGTGTGTTGTTCCATCGCTCATCAATCACTCCCCATAGAAGGAATTGTTTTTGAAACCCATCATCTCCCTTATCATCATAGTAGGCCTGAATGGCTTCTTTGGCCCTGTCCATGGCTTCATACAAATAGCCCATTGCAGGCTTCTCACCATCAACCAACCGAAGAACCTTTACCAAAGGTTCAAGAACGGCGCACACCTCCTGCACTACCACCCAGAAGTCTTCCTGGTATGAAACTAGTCTACATACGGCCTCTCCTTCTGGTTTGCGGCTCATTGACAAAGCACGCCACTCCTCTGAAAGAAACATTCTCTTCACATCCCACATAGAATTCAAGAGGGATTGAAGAGATATGAAACTCGTGGCAAACCGTGTAATGGCGGGGCGCACCAACTCTTTTTATTGTTGGTGAATCTTCTCATCAAGCTAAGCACAGATGTATGATTATATATAAATTTTGTGATGCTTTTTGATGAGTCAACAATATCTTTGACAAACGGAATTTTCCCTATGTCCTCAAACATCAAATCAATACAATGGGCAGCACAAGGTTTCCAAAATAAAGTAGGATGCCTGTCCATAAGCATTCTACCAGCAGCAACATAATTTGCAGCATTGTCCGTTATGACTTGGACAACATGTTGTTCACCCACCTCCAAAATAAACACATCCAGCAAATCACATAAAGTTCTTGCATCTTTGATTTGATGAGATGCATCAACAGATTTGATAAACATAGTCCCCTTGGGACAACTAACCAAGAAGTTTATAAGGGTTCTCCCCTTTTGGTCATTCCAACCATCTGACATAACAGTGCATCCTATTTGTGCCCATGATGCCCTAAAATCCTCCAATCTTTGGGTGCAGTCACGCTTTTCATTTTGAAGAATCCGGCCTCTGAAATCATGATAAGAAGGGATTTTGTACCCCAGGCCAACACTGGAAATAGCACCAACAATAGGTTGGAAAAATGGATTATTCCTTACAACGCTGAAAGGAATATCACTCCAAAGGAGAAATTTTGCCATCAACCTGTCAGCTTGTTCTTTATCAGTTCTTTTTAGCATTAAACCGATAGATGGTTGTGAACCAGGTGTGGTTCGAGGAACAAAAAATGATGATCCAACTACCGAATTGATTGATGCTGCAGTAGAACCAGTGCCACTTGGCCCACTTCCTTCAGCTGACCTTTTTAGTTGCCTTTTGAGTTCTTCTTTGGCCTCTCTAGTGTGCTCTAATTCTTCCAATGCTCTCATGGCTCTTTGGATAATTTAAGCATTTGTATTTATAAAGGGCCCCACATCATGTCCAGGGATTTGTGCAAGGTGAAACTTCAACCTGTACACCCCCCCCCCCGTATATCTCCTCTCCACACAACTTGCAACTCAAGTTTTGTCTATCATTCGGAGCTTTAGGTTCACCATATTCCCAGAAAGGATCCAATTTCCTTGGCATGTTTTTTTGAACTTTGAATTTGCAAACTTGAAGTCTTGAATGGTGTTTTGGTGCAGTTGTGAACCTATGGGAAAATAAGGATTAGGATTACAATTTAGCATTTACAAAATTACAAGTTACAAATTTACAAATTACAATTTAGTATTTTTATTTTTTATTTTTACATTGATGATTGTACAATGAAAATCCAAGTTACCCATAACCCAACCTAAAACAACCATTCCAAAGTTCAAACTTCAAAGTTTCAAACGCAAATTACCCAACCATTCCAGAATCCAAACCCAAGTTACCCAACCAAATGCCAAATGCCAAAAACAATGAGAAAAAACATAAACAATGTTTAAAAAAAATGAAAACAAAAAAAAAAAATTGGTTCCCATAGTCATACCAAGTTACCCATCCCAAATCAATGAAGAAATACAATTTTTTTTTTAAAACAATGAAAAGTTGAAAACAAAAGAAAAATGGTGCCCATACCAAGTTTCCCAACCAAAAACAATGAAAAACATACAAAAAACAATGTTTTTAAACAATGAAAAAAAAATTAATCCTCATACCGTTTCTATAGAGAAATCGATGGTCTCCTCTTGATTTTCTCCTCTAAGCACTTAGATTTGGCTAAAAACCCTCTTCTCCAAGAGCTCCTCTTCCCTCCGCGCGTGCCACTGTCCAAATGAGCAACTGAAAAACCAAAAAAAAAATTATAAAATCGTGCTGCCCCGACCCAGCACGATTTTTTGAAAAAAACGCGATTTTTCAGTAAAAATCGGCAAAAAAAAGTAGGCGATTTTTTCGTATAAAAATCGCGATTTTTTCATTAAATCGCGAGTTAATCGCGATCTTCACAACATTGGTAGGACCCCGAACCGTTTCTACAAGAAATCCTACTGTAACCCTTCAGGTCGTAGGATGACCATCTGTAGCTGACACTAAGATTCACAGCAAGACTGAAGGGTCTGAACAGAGTTTTCAGAACACTGAAAACTTACAGCCTAACCCTTTACAAGAAGGGAATTCTTGCAACCTCCGTGAAGGAGAAGGAGAAATAGGTAGCGCTAAAAAGATTAAATCATGAGAACCCAAATCTCCTGAAGTAGTAGTTGAACAGAGGATACCCAGTATTCCGGACCAAGGTAGTGTTGTTAAAATCATTCTAAAAGTCTCTTCTGAATCCCCCAAGAACAAAACTCCAGCTCCGGAAATTCCTGAAGAATATTGTCATATTTTTTACCAAGTGGCTCATAATCAGCAACAACCTCAGACCTTTACATTACAATATCCTATTGTTGACACAGCTGTCAATTCTCCCACGAAAGCTATTCCATTGCAAAATATTCCTACCTTTCATGGGCTAACTTCAAAGGATCCACATGTATTCCTTTTCGAATTCGATGTTTTATGCAGGGGATATGATTACACTACCGACCCCCAGAAGCTGAAGTTGTTCCCCTATACTCTGAAGGGAGCTACTCTGCATTGGTTTATGGGGTTTGGTGGAGGTACCATTACTGACTTGGACCAAATGAAAACAGCCTTTCTAAAAAAATACCAAGATTATTAGCGGACTAGAGAACTAATGGATGAAATCTTTCAAATGGTAGCTAAGACTAATGAGACTCTTGAAGAATATGTAGAACATTTTCAATATAATCTGCAAAGATCTCCTTATGCAAATTTGCCCCCTGAAGTTCTTAAAACTACGATGATCAAAGGTATGAAAGACCAATGAGTAGAAACACTAAATTTAATGGGGAAGGGTGATATTTATCAAGAGGATTATGATAATATTATACAATTGTGCATCAGATGTTCCAGAGGCAGTACAAGGCTAAAACCAACTGAACGTGATGCAGTCACTAGAGACAGCAAAGCCTCAAGAGGAAGCATTACACGAGTTGAAATCGGCAATCTGGTGGAAGATTTCAAGACCGGTATATTGGGAACCCTAACGACACAATTGGATATCATGCAAGCCAAACAAAATCAGGCTGAATCAAAACAGAATCTGGCTATTTTCTGTCTACGTTGCAGAACGAAACACAACCATAGAGAATGTCTGTTAGATATGATACAAGCATGCGCCATTTGCATTGAGGATCATACTACGAAAAGTTGTCCATCGCTTCCTAGATTAAAAGTAGTTTTCAAGGAAGCAGAAGAGTAAGTGGAACCAGTATATCTGTTGAACCAGCGTCGTCAACGGCAAGCACGTTCGACAGGTATGCCTACAGAACCATCTTCGTTCTTTCCTTCCTCGCAATTTAATTCTCAGCAATATTCAAGCGCAGCATGGTAGAACAAGCCACCTTTCTCTACCTGGCCACCTCAAGCATTTTCTATGCCACCATGGCCCAACCAATCAAATCTAAATAATAATTGGCCAAATTCCTCTTACCCTCCACCATTCTAGCAGAACACCCCCTATTCCTCTCAATTGTCTCCTTCCACCTCACAAAATCAGAACTGACAACCAAATTGGCAACGATCCGCAAACCAGCCTATGGGGACAGTTCCTCTGCCTCAACCAACCTTACCAGCACCTTACACGTTGCAGCAAAATCCTCAACCTAATATACGACCGCAACTCCCAGCTCAACCCAACCCAAATCCTAACAACAATCTGATCCAGTCAGTACAAATTATTGAGAGTCTGGGCCCTGAAATTGAGTTGAGAGAATGTAATGAACTTGAGTTAAGACCTGAACGCGTAATTGCTCCAGATGAGGACAAAAATCTGCAACCCGAAGTTAAAGAAACGCATCTAAATAATCCTTTAACTGTACATGACCAGCAAATAAAACAGGGAAAAGATACAATCAAGTAGAAAGATCCCGAGCAAATTATAATTACTTCTCCCCCATTCCCAGAAAGATTGATAATACCTCAACCAATTGAATATCCTGACTTTGATCTTCTGGGTGAACTCAAAAATCTTTGTATAAAAATACTCCTCCTCCAAGCCATTCAAGATATTCCGATATATGCTAAAACCATTAAAGAATTGTGTGCAAAGAAGTCTATGAGGAAAACAAAAATAACACTGTCCATGTCGTCGGAACTTTGTCTGATTTATTACTAGACAAAGAGACACCTGTAAAATACGAAGACCCGGGGAATCCCATTGTCACAGTCCAAATAAATGTCCGCTCTTTGCCCAATGCTTTAGTTGACTTAGGGGCAGCCATTAACATTCTTACAACAGAAACTTGCGAAGTGCTTGGCATCACAGCCTTAGAACCAACCACTATCTTGCTAGAACTTGCTAACCGTTCAGTCATTAGGCCAAAAGGAACATTACAAGATGTGATGGTTTCTGTGGACTCTTGGGAATATCCGGCAGATTTTTTTATTATTAACCCCAGAAATCAACTAGATGGACATCCCTTAATACTGGGAAGGCCTTAGCTAGCAACAGACGATGCTTATATAGGTTGCCGAACAGGCAGTATGACCATAACCAGAGGGAATGTTGATAAGAATCTAGCTGTATACCCTCCTGCACAGTCAAGCTTGACCATTGTAAAAGCTGGGAAACAACCAGCAACATATTTAAAAGAAAATATTTGTTCACCGTTGACTGTGGCAAATGCGCTTGAATTCAAAAATCAAACAGAAGATGATGTCATTAACACCTTTATCAATCACCCTGTTGCAGTGTCTAATTTGAGATGTCACATGATTGAAGCAGTCTTTAACAATGAGATTGAAGAAGATTCCTTGAGAGACATCAATGACCAACCGATATAAACAACCATTGTCTATAATAGCAAGCCTATTGAAATCGAGCAAGGGAAAATCCTAAACATTAACAGTGATCTGAGTAATGACCAGCAACAAAAACTTATCCAAGTCCTTAGGAAATATAAAGGGGCTTTTGCATGGGACTACCCAGACATGAACCTCAGTTATGCATGCACCACATCTAAACTGAAAAAGATGCAAGACCCATTCGACAGCCACAACGAAGATTAAATCCTCATCTAAAAGATATTGTGAAAGAACTTCAAAAACTGTTAGATGTGAATTTTATTTATCCTATATCTGACAGTAAATGGGTTTCTCCATTAGTAGTTGTCCCCAAAAAGAATGCAAAATGGCGGATATGTGTTGACTACAGAGAACTCAACAAAGCAACGCAAAAAGACCATTTTCCCCTTCCATTTATTGACCAGGTCCTTGATACACTAGCAAGAAAGAAATTCTTCTCTTTCCTGGATGGCTTCAGTGGCTACAACCAAATTCAATTTGCCTCTGAAGACCAGGACAAAACTACTTTCACCTGCGCCTGGGGAACACTTGCTTACAGGGTATTGCCTTTCGAATTGTGCAACGCACCTGCTACATTCCAAAGAGCCATACTCAGTATTTTTGCAGACTTGATAAATGAAGGATTGGAGGTGTACATGGACGATTTCACACCCTATGGGGATGACTTTGATCAGGCATTACAAACATTGGAGAAAGTCCTAGAACGGTGTATTGCTACTAGGCTATGCTTAAGTCATGAGAAGTGTCATATGATGATGACAGAGGGCCTGATTCTAGGTCATTACATTTCAACAGCTGGAATTCAGGTAGATCTAGCAAAGATACAGGTAATCCTCTTATTAGCTACTCCCTGCACTCAAACAGAGGTATGTAGTTTTTTGGGATTTGCTGGATATTATCGTAGATTTATAAAGAACTTTTCGCAAATTGTTGCACCTTTATATGCCTTGACAGGAAATGTTGATTTTATATGGACTGATAAATGTGACACTGCCTTCACAAATCTGAAACGGTTAGTATCAACAGCACCAGTATTACGAGGCCCAAATTGGGATATACCTTTCCAGATTTCATCAGATGCATCAGACACAGCGATTGAAGTTGTTCTTGGCCAAGAAGAAGACAAGAAACCTTACGCTATATATTATATCAGCAAAAACCTTACTCCTACTAAGTTGAATTATACAGTAACAGAAAAGGAGTTTCTAGTTGTTATTTATGCTATAAACAAATTTAGACACTATATAACTGGATATCCTGTATTTTTGTACACTGATCACTTTGCCATTAAATATCTGGCCAACAAACCAATTACAAATGGAAGAGTGACTCGTTGGTTACTACTTTTGCAGGAATTTGACATAACTATAAGGGATCAACCAGGGAAGGAGAACCTCGTAGCAGACTTCCTCTCCCGAGTGCCAAGAACAGATGATACAGTGGCGGTGGATGATCAGTTCCCGGATGAACATTTGTTTGTTGTGGCCGTAAAAATGCCATGGTATGCAAATGTAGCAAATTACTTAGCAGTGGGAAAATTGCCCAAACATTTGACACCCAGAGAAAGGAAATTGATTGTTCAGCGTAGCACTCGTTTCTCCTGGATTGGAGGATACCTTTTCCACACGGGATCTGATATGCACATCTACAGGTGCATCAGGGAGGACGAAATTTATGATATCCTAAAGCCTGTCATGATGGACCTTGCGGTGGACACTTTGCAAACCGCAGAACTGGACATAAAATTCCACAGATGAGCTACTACTAGCCCACTATTTTTAAAGATGCTAAGAAATTTGTCCAGACATGTGATAGTTGCCAAAGGATGGGTCACCCTGGCCAATCTGATGAAATGCTCCTGCATCCACAACTGGTGATAGAACCCTTTGAGCGTTGGGCATTAGATTTCGTTGGGTCGTTCAAACCACCATCCAACCAGAAATCGTATATATCGGTTGCAACAGATTACGTAACTAAGTGGGTGGAAGCAGTAGCATTACCAAGAGCAACAGAGGAAACTATTATTAATTTTCTTTCAAAATTTTTGTGCGGTATGGCTCACCCAAAGAAGTAATTACTGGGGGCCACAATTCGTGGGTCACAAGATTGTTGTTGCATTGAGAAATCATCATATCACACACAGAATTATATCCCCGTATCACTCACAGGCGAACGGGCACGTGGAGAGAACCAACAAAGTTATTGAAGCTATTCTAACAAAGACAATTTCATTACATCGACGAGACTAGACTGCTCGACTGCCAGAGGCCTTGTGGGCGTATCACACAACTTGGAGAAACACTACTGGATACTCTCCGTATCAACTGGTATTTGGTAAAGAACCCATTTTTCCCATAGAATTTGAAATACAAACACTAAAGACAACCCAAGAAGTAGGACTGGATTTAACTGAAGCCCAGGTTAACAAGTTACAGCAGATGAATGAATTAGATGAAGCTTGGCTACTGGCTCTACAGCGTACAGCACTTATTCAACAGCAAAGAGCCAAATGGCATGATGCCCTGATTAAGAAAAAGACATTTCATGAGGGCGCCTGGGCACTTCTTTACGATTCCAGATTTCAAGACTTCCCTGGCAAACTGTAGACTAGGTGGTTAGACCCCTATGAAATAAAGCAAGTATACGACAATGGCACTCTTACGCTGACCACCATTGATGGGTCTGGTTCTTTTAAAGCGAATGGGCATCGGGTGCACCTCTACCAAAAACCACTTACCAGAGAATCTTTCTACCAGCAGATACGTGAGGACCCCACCATGCAAGTTTTAGCTACAGAAGGTAATCCTTCAGCGACTTCATCTTCATAAAATTTATTTCTTCTTTGTAAAATATGTAAATATGATTGTTGATTTGAGTTCTTTTTCTTTTTTCTTTTTCTCTGCTTGTTTTGTTGTTCAATCTATTGAACAACTGTTGTTCAATCTATTGAACAGCACTTTCTTTTTGACGTTGTTTTGTTGTTCAATCTATTGAATAACTGTTGTTCAATCCAATTGAACAACACTTTCTTTTCTGCGTGATTTTGTTGTTCAGTTAATTGAATAGCTGTTGTTCAATCTATTGAACAGCCGCTGTTCAATCCAATTGAACAGCACTTCTTTCTTTGCATGATTTTGTTGTTCAGATAATTGAACAACACTTTCTTTTTGCGTGTTTGTTGTTCAATCTATTGAACAACCGTTGTTCAATCCAATTGAACAGCACTTTCTTTATGGCGTAATTTTGTTGTTCAATCCAATTGAACAGCACTTTCTTCGTGGCGTAATTTTATTGTTCCATCCAATTGAACAGCACTTTCTTTTTGCGTTGTTTTGTTGTTCAGTTAATTGAACAGTTGTTGTTCAATCTATTGAACAGCCGCTATTTAATCCAATTGAACAGCACTTCTTTTTTTGGCGTGTTCTGTTGTTCATTTAATTGAACAGTTGATGTTCAATCCAATTGAACAGCACTTCCTTTTTCGCGTTGTTTTGTTGTTCAATCTATTGAACAGCTGTTGTTCAATCCAATTGAACAACACTTTCTTTTTCGCGTTTTGTTGTTCATTCAATTGAACAGCTGCTATTCAAACAATTGAACAACACTTTTTTCTTTGCGGTTATTGTTGTTCAAACAATTGAACAGCACTTTTTGCGTATCTCTGTTGTTCAATTCATTGAACAGCTGTTGTTCAATTCCAATTGAACAACAAAATTTTTATTTTGTGTGATTGCTTTTCACTTGTCTGAACGATTGATATTCACTCAAACGCTCAGCCCCAATTTTCTTTTGTTTTTCATTTCGTTTTCTTTTCATGGCATGAAGTAGATTACTTTTATGAGGACAAGGATTTATGGATTCTATTGAAGGAAGTTAATACCATTAACGTTATGATATTTAATAGGACAGCTTGATGATAGATTCTTTTCAAGAAAGGGACACAGTTATTTATATACTACTTTGCTACATAGCTTTCTACTATACTTGATATTGATTGACCATCTTAATACCATGTTGGTTCCACCCTTCCTGGTTATAATCTTCTCTGTTTTTTATAAATAAGACTATGGGTATACTTTTTTTATTAAAGTGTTAAATTTCTTCCACCATCCATGCTCTTAAGGAGTACTGAGCCTCCCTCTATTTATCTAAAAATGTGTAATAACAGCGAAATTTTGTTTTCAGATGGAGGATAGGAGTTCTCATTACGAGCCATCCTACCATGTTCATAAGGCTGTAGCAAAGTGACATTCCCATTATGGCCACCATACCAAGGTTATGATCCATTGGATAGCCAAAATATCCTTGGAACAGGAGGTCTCATCACGTGTCGGCCTGCTCACTTTTGCTACATCCAAGTGAATGGTAGTGTGGTCATCTGGTTACCACGCCAGCACACTGATCTCTTCTGTAGAACAGCGCTGGAACTCTCCATTTATAAATTGAGGATCCTGGTTCATATGGGTTAAAAAGCAACCCTGCCAAGGCTACGAATGTCTACTGGCAGCAAAGGCTCTGCTTATGGTATTGAAGTTATATCTTATCGTCAAATATTATTATAATACCCTCTTCTTATTCTTTCTTTTTACTGGAGAAGTTATTTCCTTAATTTTTCCCCATTTTGAACCCTTACGCATGAGATATTGTTTTTCGATCAATCGTATCATTCTCGGCTAGAATACCGTCAGCAGAGCATATTTTTGGCATATTGTTGTCCTTTTCTTTCTCACATAACTTATCATCAATCCAAGCGTCTTATCTCTTATTCATAACTATCTTTACACACTCCGCTCTCATTATAACCATACCTCTTGTCGTCCTATCATTTATATGCATACTTTGTTTCATTTAATGTCGTATTGTTCTTTCCCTTGCCTTGCTGTCAGAACAACGCTTTCCCTGTTTATTCGGGTGACCTCTCTTTTTAAGGAGGGGGAGGATTCCCATTACACCTTTTGCGTGCATTATATTTATTCCGCTTACTAGACTTGATATGTTGCTATGATATCCCATGATCAAATGACATGTGGCAGTATGATAGTCTTAGAATTAATATTATTAATTATCATGGAAATTCTGCTTGACATTATGGAATTTAGTTGTTACGTCTAATTGTTGTTCCATTTTACCAAAGCAATTGTTATTCTCTGCTGCGTTTTTTGTTGTGTTAATCTTTGAAAATTGTAGGGCGAATATTGGAAGAATTCGAGCATTATGGGTGGAAAATTGGTTCACTGAGAACCATTGGTGTTGGAAATTTCTGACAGAGCCAAGGAAATTCTGGTGCGCGTGGGATGGATTTCATATTTCACCAGGCTTCAGGCCCCTAGCAGTGAAATCGCTCTTAAATTTTTACAGCACTTACAGAATGAGCAGTCCACAGTAAGGTGTAAGAATAATAGTATAAGAAGCTATGATAGTTGAGGTTTTTGGGTTGTCGATAGAAGGAGCAGCATGGCCTGAAAAGCATGTAATGTTGCATGACGTAGTGGAGATTTTCAAAGACGAAGGTGAAAAGCTAACCCGAAAAGGCAAGGGCATTCAACCGTCCTCTCTGGGAGAACCATGGTGTGAATTAGCGAGTGTCATCCAACAGTACATCACTTGTGATGGTCAACGGGATGTGGTAAAACCACGGAAACTTAAACTTTTAGCCATTTTAAAACAAAAGCTTACTGTCAAATTGCCACTTTTCTTAAATTCATTGTTGCATGATATAGCTGATTGAGTAAGACGGGCTAAACATCCTGATACTGTAGTCAGTCATCATGGGTTGATCAGACTGATTGTTAGTCACAGTCTTGCTCAGCAAGGTTTAGCGTGGGATAATTTTATAGCTCCACTAGAAATTAGGCCAGACCCTGTAATCCAAAATTCTGCAACCTTGGAAATTGAACAGCAAAACCCTGTTCTGAAGCAGAAAAGAACTGCTCGAACAGTAACAGGACCTACTAAGCGCAGGCATTTTGCGAAGATAAATCCATTTCAGAGGACTTTCGTAGATCCTCAGGGTAGCGTCGAGCGCCTGACAAAGCTATCTAGTCCAAATGTTGTGCATGACTCTGAACCTGAATAGGAGGAAGAACCCAATTTTGAACCTGAACAGGAGGAAGAACCCAATTCTAAACCAGAACAGGAGGAAGAACCCAATTCTGAACCTGAACAGGAGGAAGAACCCAATTCTAAACCAAAACAGGAGGAAGAACATGATTCTGACCCAGAACAAAGGGAAGCACAATACTTTTCTCAAGATGATGGTGAACCAGAAAATGAAGCAGGGCCCTCTCAAACACCACCTATGAGCCCCCGAGATGATTTCTTATAGGAATTTGAGGAAGGGATGGCCTAGGTTCTTGCAAATTTGAACGCATATATACAACCTGAAGGGTCACTCGACCAGAGCCTGAATAGGTCTCAATCCACAGAGGATTCTGGTCACACAGAAATTTTGCCTTCCCCAGAAGCTACAGACTGGGCCGACGAAGTGGACACAAAAGTAATTCATGAATCTGACAACCAATCAAGTGACATGGTTATAGTGGAACATAGCCAAGACAAAAACCAAGATCCCTCAGATACAAATCCTATTGATAAACCTGTTCCTACAGAGGATGCTTCTCAGAAGAAGCCAGTGGCTGAAATAAAGCTAAGAAAGTTGAAGAAGAAATACCGGAAGCTTCAGAAGACAGTTAAGCGACTGTGTCGGAAATTACAAGAAGCTGAAAAAGGGGAAGCTCTGAGCATTATTCCAGAGTTAGTCACTGTGGCCGTACAGACAGAAGTATGTGAAGGTAAGGCAATAGGAACCCAGACCGAATCTATTTCTACTCAGACGATCGCCACACAAACGAGCTCTCATATCGATTTGATAAATATGGCTATTCAAATGGAGGGTTTATCCTCTCACAATAAAGGCACCCAGACAGAAGAGATATTCAATGATGCTCCATCAAGTAGTGATCCTATTCTTCTAGAGTTAGAGGAGGAGCTGGTACAGGCCCAGCTTGCTTTAGCGCAATGTAAGAAGGAGACGGTTCCTCTGCAAAAGTATCAGGAGCTGCAGAAGCAATTCAATGACTTGACCATAACTGAGAGTGAAACTTTTGATAAGTCAAGGCAGAGGGAAGAAAAGTTTAGGAAAGTAAAAGCCAAGCTAGATAAGGTCGTGGGTCAAATTGATGCTATTTGCTCTTTATATTCTGATGTCTTATCTTGCAGATCTCCTGCTACAAATTATGCTCTGTTTTTATTGGAAAGATATTTACTGTTGAAAATTAAAGCTATTAAGGCCGGCAAGTCAGTTGAATTGAAGACAACTGAAGAATTCATAAAATGTTGTAAGGAGCATGGGATAAAAGTCTAACGTCTTCTCTGTGAAGTTTATTTGCATAATTTTTTATTAGAAGGGGAGGTGGATAATAATCCTAGCCCTTTTGTTGGGGACATTCAGTTCTAGGCCTTCATTTCCTTCGCAGCGAACCAACTCAAGTGGTCCAGGGCTTATAACACCTTTCAAAGGAAAGAACATGGACTAGATTTGTGGGTAAGGGGTGAGCCTACTCAAACCTTGCATCTTTTTGTTAGACACGAAAGGCTCATGAAACAAGAGGGAGTAATTAAGACTCTGGGGCCTATACATTAAAAAGTTGTGCAAGCAAGAAGGGCGTATTTCTTATCCATATAGGAAAGGTCCTTACTTGCATCTAAACAGAGATGGATGGTCTCCACCAATAGTGTCAGGAACAGAGAACCATTTGGCTACAGGAATTTTAAAGCTGCCGCAGGCCGTTTTGTCACATATAATAATATTATCTCGAGGGAAGGACCACATTGGCTAGGATGTCGATTTAGGAGCCCTATTATTTGGTACCCTCCTGAAGGATACCGTTTTGATTACGAGTTGCCTAAAGGTCATGAAGGGATAGCCTTTGCAAATTTAATACAAAAGCACGGTTTTAGGTTGTATAAAGAAAAAGTCTTTCCTACTTACTCTTTAACTACATTACATAATAACTACTTATTTTCATGAGGACATGAAACAAGGTAAGCAGGGGAGTATGTTGGGCCGTGCAACAGGTATAAATTTACCCTTGATTACATTATCTTTTTCCTCCTTTTTATGCATTTGTGCCATGATGTAATAAGGTTTTGATAGAATTTCAATAGAAAGTGGACGAAACTGCTTTTGATGCGATTTGGTTGTCAAAACTAACTTTCGTTGTTTTTTATGCAGAAATTAGCGAATGGGACAACTATTGTTCAATCTATTGAACAACAAAGGCTAAACAAGGAGAAAAGAGCGTGTCTTGTGCGGTCAAGTTGAGAAGAGAATCAGGAGGATCAGCGCAAGATGGAAGATTGTCTGATAATAGTATTTAGTCGTGAATTCCTCAGGATCTCCTGATCCCGAGGAATTGCAGTTATCTCTTTTCATCTTTGACTATAAGAGGGGAAAAACGAATAGAATAGAACAACTTTCGCTTTTTTACTTTGACTGTAATTTTAAGAGATAGAGCGTTATTCTGAAGAATACATCGTGATTATAATGACATTCGGAGTTAATGAGTAATATATAATTTGTGTTTCAGTATCTTCACAATATTCTAAGTAACTAAGCAGTAATCACTGGCGGCTTGGGCCCAGTCACTGGTGGAAATCACTGTTGTTCCTTGTGTTATATTTTTACCTTTCTTTACTGCAAGCCTAATTACTCTGTTTATAATTTACGATTGATCTATTTGATATATAAATCATCAGTGTTGAGTTTGTGCATTCCACGCGTTATTTCTTATTTTTGATTGATTGGTTTCATTTATTCATGTCATAGATTGATTCAATTATTAGATAAGAGTTATTTCCAGTTAATCGAGAGCCAGAGTATCATTGGTTAGATCAAGTGCATTACTGTTTTTATTCAACTGAAAGAGCTTTGTTACCAGTACAGTGCACTCGGTTGATGTGCTTATGGTTTGTAAGTGCAATTAGAGTTTTTGATTAAGATTGAGTTTTGATGCTTGAATAGTTTAATTTCTTTGAAGTTACAAGTTTGGTAGTTTATGGTTTGATCTGTTTACTCTTGTATTGAAATCAATAAGTTATTTTAGAACATTACTCTCTATAGATTCAACGATTTCCATCACTTGCATATACGGTGTACACTCTTGAAACAAAAAGACTTACCCAGGTCGATAATTAATGTGAGGCATTTAGGAGTTCTAAAAGACACCTTATTTGTGCCCAACACATGTGACTTTAATAACTTAAAGTACCCAGTACATCTCTACATAACAAGTACATTAGCCTCCTTGATATTAATAAACTCATAATATCACTTGGACAAAAGGTGATTTATGTGTCTCCCTAGGCCAAAAGGAGAAAAGCTTAGGGACACATCTCTTGGTACTTTTTCAACACTTTGTAGGCTAAATCTACCTCTTTTTTTCTTTCAAATTTATCACAAGTTTTGCACTTTACTTAGTTGCATTTTTTTCTATTTGCAAATCTCTTTCCCTTCAAATATGAAATGCCATCATCCACCATGGCCCCAAAAGCCAATGTCAGAGGGGTCATTCATAGGTTGAAACAACACTTGGTTGGTATAAGAGGTCAAGTGACCCCATTTGATGCCCCAAATGATGTAATAGGGGGCATATTAGGGCAGAGTTCCTTGAGAAGTTTGAGGAGGCAAAGGCTAGGGAAAATGACATACAAGCAGAAATTACAAGAAGTTTTATGAGTGATCATGTTGATCAATGATTTCTAGTAGGTTGGTGGCCCAGTAGAATCAGTTGTAGCGTTGTTTTTGGGCTCTAGATACCATACAAAGCATCATCGATTACGTATTTTGCTACTGATATGTATTGCACTTAGTGCCATTTTGATATATGCACCCTTACATGGTATATAGATGAGCAAACTTCGCATATTTTGGCTTTAATGGTTTGGAATCGTGGTTTGAAATCTTTTTAAAAATTTCCACTAAAAATTTGTTTTTATGTATTTTTTTCAATTTCAGTCTATTGAATCCGGTTCATTTTGATTTGATTTTGTTCTAGTTCAAACCCCAATTTGATAGGTGACCCAGTTCAAAACCCCATTCCAAATTTTTAAAACTATGGTGCTAATTGGATAAAGTGGATTAAGCTTGCATTAGGGGTTCATTGTGTTAAATTATGCAACTAGGGTCAAATTCCACTTTGGACAGCTCATTTGATGGAGATAATCATTGCATGGAATTCCTCTTTTTGAGAGGACCAAATTTGACTTTTGAAGCACTCAATTTGAACAAGGAAAAGTGGATTTTTGAGGTCAAGCCCACAAATACAAAATTGTCAAATGTCGGCCTTGGGTCAAATGACATATCTCATGGACAAAATGGCACACCTCAAGTTGCATATAAATACCAATGTTGCATGACTCATACTCATATAAGACTCATCACGACATTGACTCATCGACTCGTATAAGACTCAAGAACGACCCTTATAAGACTCGTCAAAATACAAACAAAAAAAAAAACCTTAAAATATGGTACATTTTAAGCACAAAAAAAGAAACTAATGACGATTCCAATCCTTACAAGTTATAAAAACCACAATATATGCAATAATTCATAACATCATCTCATATCTATAAAAGTACAACATAACATATTCAATTTTGTAAGCAAAACATTTAGATACTGAATAAGAAAAGGACTCATGATTCCATAATTAAAATCAAAAATGTCAACGAGTTCAAAATTCAAATACATGTCATAAATGATAAATGATTAGAGACTGACTCTGTGCAAGAGAAGCCAACATGTTCTAGTGTTGTTATATACGATGCCAGGTCTCCACAAATGTTGAGGAAATAAGTGTCTGCAAAATATCCATTAATGAGGTGTCTTTTTTGGCCTTGAAGTGGAATTCTCCTCATGGCCTCAATACTAGCCTTTGTCTGAAGCAAATAGCTGAGAGGGTCTCTGTTTCAATAACATAGAGAGTTGGCACTAGTGGGCAACTCTCCCTAATGGGCTGGCATAGTTCAATCTCTTAAGATTATAATTTGATGTCGTTTATGGTTTAGGCATGGGGCCTCATCTGCAAAGCATATCTCTATGGCATGCAGGAGAAAATGATGAAACTCTAGGACATTTACCATAGTAAGAATAAATGACTATTTTAAATGATTATAAGCTTTTTCAAAATTAATATTAAAGCTTTTTCATGTTCACAAGCTTTTTAAAATTCTGACCCATTCCATTCTTTCTTCCAAAACTAAGTACATAAAAAAAAAAATAAAAATCTGAAGAGTTTGTGCCTTTTGAGGCTCAACAGGTCCTATACAAGTCCGATACGGGTTTTATAGGCTACCTGCAAGTCCTATACGGGTAGACGAGTTTAATGATAAACCCGTCGGGTAAGGGTCTTAACCACGGGTTCTACGCGGGTGACCCAGCGCGATATAGGACCCATGCAGACCCGCGAGTACTCGCAGGTCTTATTCGGTTCATGCTTCACTGATAAATACAAGTGCCCTCATGCCTCATTTGGACATCACACGACACACATTTTTATCTCTCTTCATTTGTTTGGTTCGTACAGGTTAAAGGCAGCGCTTTTCTCTTCACACATGCGAGGATCTTTAGGTGATTTTGACTTTTATGCAATGACTTTTTAGCTGCACAGTTTGACTGCAGTTTGACCGAGTTAGACTTAATGTTTTGATCTACTTTGCCCTGCAAAAATCTGATTTCTTGAGGCCAAGTTGACTGGCACAAAAACCTAGACAATTTAACCAATTTTACTGGAGTTGACTTTTTGGTTTGGCTACAGAAAATTGCAGACTGGGACAACAGACTATCTCTCTCCTTTAACCGAGTTTTACTGAGGTTTTGAAGACTATTTTGGGCTGACTTTGACAAGCATTTGAGGCTGAGTTTGACTAAAGTTGACCAAGCTCCTAAAGGGCTGTGTTGACCATTGACCGCTGATTGGTTAGGGCTTACTGCTATATTGTTGACTGTTGTTCACTTGGGCAGATTACAGGAAGATCAAATTTGGCTATTGTTGACTTCATATCTCCTTTGTCTCTCGTTTGGAGAGTTGTTTGGCATATTTGGATATTGGATATTGACATTGGATATTGGCTAATCAAAGTTTGACTTTGACTCTTGGATGATGTACTCTCTATGTTGAACATTTGAAGGCAATCTAATAGAAGAAGATTTGCAAGGGTTTCCCCCTAGTGGGGTTTGTCCCTGGTCATTGACCAAATTTTGTGTCTCTTGTCTCTTGGTTGTCTTCCACTGTGCATTTGTTTAGTTGTTCTATTGGATATTGTTGAAGTGATAGTTGCAGAATAGAACAAATTGATGAAAAATTAACATGGTATCAGAGTTGAGGTGAAGACAAAGCCCATGAGACATAGAGCAATAGCATCCATTTCTAGTAGTTGATCGAAAAAGGGAAAAATCTTTTGGTGAAAATGTCTTCCTCTTTCTTCAAGGAGCATGAGAAGTTGGGTGACTCATTTAACTTTGCTGCATGGAAAGTCAAGTTGGAAATCATAGTTGACAACAGTGATGGTTTGGACTTCATTCAAAGAAGAGTACCTAAGCCTCCAGAGAATGCTTCCACTGGTGTCAAAAACAAGCATAAGAAAGGTGAGTTAAAAGCAAAGCAAATTATAGTTGATGGTTTACAAGATAATCTACTTGCGTATGTTGGAAATTTGAGACGGTCTAAGGACACGTATGATAAGATAGATGGCATGTATGCAGTCAGAAATTTGAACAAAATCATCTCTTTGAAAGATCAACTCAAAGACACGAAGATGAACAAAGGAGAATTTGTGCAATCATACATTATGAGGATATCCGGTCTTGGAGATCAATTGAAAATGAAAGGGAAAGCCATCTAAATCAAGAAGACCTCCTCAATCTGATAGAGATTCCAAGGATTCAATAAGGCGAGATAGAGATGTTGAGTGCTACAATTGTCGCCGAAAGGGTAACTATGCTTGAGATTGTCCCGAAAAGAGAGATGCTCCAAGAAGAAACTCTTCAAGGTCCTACAACAATAATCGTGGCTTCAACAACAACAAGTCATATTAAAGAAGAGACGATAGAAGAAGGAATGAAAGAAGAAGAGACTCCCCAATGATCGTGAAGATAGTTATCATCCTCGAAAGAGTTCAAGGAACTCCAAGTATGAAGGCATGTTACTTATGAATCTGAATATATACTTATTTTCACATTATCTAATTCATCTCCTCCAGATTCTTGAGATGGTTGGTTGGTTAATAGTGGGGCCCCTCATCACTTCTCCAGATATAAGGATGTTCTCTCTAATTTGGTAGAGAGGGAGACTAATTTGAACATTATCCTTGGTGACAATACCACTCATCCCGTAAAGGTTTTTCGCTCTGTCAAATTTCATTTGAACTCTAGGGAATGTGTCTTGCTTCATGATGTATTATATGTGTCAGGATTTTATAAGAATTTGGTTTTGATATCTGCTTTGGAGGATAAAGGAATGAGGGTTGCATTCATTAAAGGAAAAGTACTTACTTAGTCTATTGAATCCTACATGAGAAATGCCTTCACATTGGGATCTAGGTTTGAAGGACTCTATAGAGTCACTAGAAGACCTCTTCTAGCTATGGTCCATAATACAAATCTTCAAAGTGAGTTGTGGCACCAAAGGCTAGCCCATCTACATATGATGATCTTCGAAAATTGAAGAAGTTGGTCTCTGGGATCCCCAATGTTCAAACTCAACATGATGGAGTATCCCATGGGTGTGCAAGTGGAAAGAAGACAAGGGTACCATTCCCCTCTAGCGAAGACAAGATGAACGACATCCTTCATCTCATTCATTCTAATATATGTGGTCCAATGCTTGTGCATTCACTTGGGGGTCATCTTTATTACATCACCTTCATCGACGATTTCTCAAGGAGGACATAGACATACTATTTGAAGCACAAGGATGAGGCATTCAAAATATTCAAGGAGTTCAGGGATTTCGTTGAAAATCATACAGGGTAGAAAATAAAGCTCTTCAGGTCTGACAATGGTGGGGAATAGATCTCAAATGAATTTATTGACTTTTGCAAGGAAGGAATTAAGAAGGAGACGATTGTGCCCTACACTCCCGAGCAAAATGGAGTTGTTAAGAGAAAGAACAGGTCCATTGTAGAAGCTGCCTGAGCCATGCCCCATGATCAAAAGTTGCGAAAGTTACTTTGGGTTGAAACAACAAACAACGGTATATGTTCAAAACAGGTTGCATCATCCAGCTTTGGACAACAGGACTCCCGAGGAAGTATTCTCAAGTGCCAAGCCTAATATTGGTCATCTCCATATTGTCGGTTGCCCTGTATACTTCCATGTGCCGAAGGATAAAATAAACAAGCTAGAAGCTACAGGAAGGAAAGGTACGTTTGTTGGATATAGTGAATACTCTAAAGCATTTAGAATATATATTTCTGGTCAAAGAAAGGTTGAAGTTAGCAGGGATGTAACATTCGATGAAGATGTTGCTCTTAGAAAAGAAAGGGATCTCCCTCCGCCTCCTCCTCCTAAAGACAAGAGTGATGATATGGATATTCTAGAAGGTCCTTCTCTACTTGAATCCGAGAAGGACATCGTTGATGATCCCACTGGGCCAATGGACCCCTTGGATCCTCTTCCAAATGATCCTCCTATTGAAAAAATGTGTAACTAGGTTCGGTTTTCATATAGATGAAATGTACTTTTGATTCTTGTAAAGTGTAAAATGAAAGAAAATTATTATTATTATTATTATTATTATTTATAGGTCAAGCACCCATTGAGCGCTTCTAGGGTTTGTCCTAGGTCAAGAAGTTAAAAGAGTCATTGTCACAAGTTGAAGACCCCATCGGGCACATTGTAATTTGTTGTCTTAAAAAGTGTCCAGATACCCTCCAAGACCGAGTTGGCCTGGCAGCTGGCAAGTCAGCCTAAAGGAAGGGCCACGTCCACCCTTGAAGAGCCTATAAATAGAAGAGAACTCGTCTTGCTTGACTATAAATAGAAGAGAACTCGTCTTGCTTGACTATAAATAGAAGAGAACTCGTCTTACTTGAAGCACATTCACTCATAACTCATTCTAGCAAAGGAAGAGGAAGAAGAAGACAGCAAAGAAGAAGGAGGACGAAGGAGATTTGTGTTTGGGCTAATTTTCTCTCACATGTGCTAAGGAGAACTAGGGTTTCTACAGCAAGACCTAGGGTTTCTATCTTCAAGTTCGATCTTGGAGAAAAGGAGACAAGTAGGTCAAGAGAAGGTCACCTCAGGCTCCTGAACTGAGGGAAAGTCAAGCAAAGGTCAAAGGGGAGCTCAAAAGGCAAAACAAATATCACAAGTGTGGCACCAGCAACTGCTGGGGGGCCAAAATTTCAAATCTGCAGTGGAGGCCAAAATTTCTGAAGCTGGAGGTCGAAGAAGTGCCACTAGAAGAGATTTGACAAGGTTTGACAGGATCAAGGTTAGCACATCATCTAGAGAGGTTGGTCTTGGTCTTGGAGGGTTCTCTAAAGTCAATCTTAAGGTCTTGGAATTCATCAATTGAAGAATCTATAAGGAAGAGAAGGGATTTGCGGGTTTTCCTCTCAAGTGAAGAGGTTTTGGCCCTGGCTTGCAGCCTATATTCTATGTTCTTGTTCTTCTTGTTTTGGTAGTTGTTCAATAATTCACACATTTAATAATAACAAAGCTAATAACTAAAAGGACATCACGAGCAGTTATCAAGTAAAGAGAAATCTATATAATCACTGCCCTTTTGATTTCTCATCAGCTCCTACCAGGAAAAGAAAACTTTGGCTCAAAGACACACAAAAAGATGTTGAGAAACATGTTGCGCGTGGAACTTTCGGAGAAAGCAAGAAGCCATGTGGGTATCAAGCATATGTTGTAGCTATGAGCAATATGATTCAAGTTAAACCTAGTACCTTTGAAAAAGTCGTAAAGGAACCAATCTGGAAGGATGCAATGGTCGAAGAATATGAGTCTATTAT
Organism: Pinus tabuliformis; assembly: GCA_031772625.1. Taxonomy (NCBI): domain Eukaryota; kingdom Viridiplantae; phylum Streptophyta; class Pinopsida; order Pinales; family Pinaceae; genus Pinus; species Pinus tabuliformis. The sequence continues at coordinate 1,240,544,309 of CM062817.1, read as the reverse complement.
GAAAACTGACGTATGGGATATTGTATTAAGAGTCGAGATAGAAGGGAAGACCTGTGGTAACCTCCAAATGGCTCTAAAGATCAAGCATGGGGTTGATGGAAGCATCGAAAAATATAAATCAAGGTTCGTAGCATGTGGCTTCTCTCAAAAAGAGGGAGAAGATTACGATGATATATTTGCTTTGGTGGCACAATATACAACCATTCGTTCGATAGTAGTACTTTCTACAAGTTAGAGATGGACTCTTCATCAAATGGATGTGAAGACTGCCTTCTTACATGGTTTGCTGCAAGAAGTGTATGTGTAACAACCTCCAAGATTTGAAGTTTATGACAAGAAGACCCATGTATGCCGATTGAAGAAAGCTCTCTACGAAATGAAGCAAGCTCCCCACGTTTGGTATGCTCGTATCGACAGTTAAAGCTGGGATTCACAAGGAGCAATGTTGATCCAAACTTGTACTTCAAAACAATCCAAGGTATGCCTCTCATTTTGGTATTATATGTCAATGACTTTATTCATGACAAATATAGACCCTCTCATTCTAGAATGTAAGAGGAAGTTGGCTTCCGAATTCCAGATGAAAGACCTTGGTTTGATGTACTATTTCCTGGGACTAGAAGTATGACAAAAGCCGGGCAAGATTTTCCTTTCACAAGGAAAATATGTTGTGAAACTTCTAGAAAGATTTGGCATGGTTGAGTGTAAGTCCTTGTCTACACCTATAGAGATGAATTTCAAGAAGTTGTATGGAAAGTTGTTGGACCGAACCTAGCAAACCCTTCTAAGTATAGACAATTGGTTGGTACTCTGATGTTTCTCATGAATACTCACCCCGACATATGTTTTGCAGTTAACACCTTGAGCCAGTTTATGACCAAGCCTCACCATGTACATTGGGTCATTGCCAAGCATGTATTGAGATATCTACATGGGACTATTAACCTTGGACTGAGATATGTCGTTGGAGACATTAGACTACATGGATATACAAATGCATATTGGGCTAGCAATGTTGTTGACATGAAGAGTACTTTCGGATGTTGTTTTAGTTTGGGATCTGCCTTGATATTGTGGATGAGCAGAAAGCATAAATTTGTAGCCCTTAGCACTGTTGAGCCCGAGTATATTGCAACTAGCCTTACGAGATATGAAGCGATTTGGTTGAGGAAGCTCTTTGAAGATCTATTTGAGCAAGTTTTAGACACGACAGTTATCTATTGCGACAATAAGAGTGGGATTTGTTTGTCAAAGAATCTTGTTTTCCACGACAAGTCTAAGCATATAGAGATTAGCTATCATTTTATCCAAGACATGGTGCAAAAAGGAGCCATGAGACTTCTTCACATTTCGACAAATGAGCAGATAGCTGACATCCTCACCAAGCCTTTGCCGAAAGGGAAGTTCTTGGTCTTCAGGGAGCAACCTGGACTAGTTGAGATGACCCTTTCGAATAAGGGTCTGGGCTGATCAAGAACACTGAGTAGTGCTCTTCCACCCTGGTTGAGCTCCCAGGCTGTGGAATGGAGTTATAGGGCTCCTGGGGATGAGAGACCTCTAACTAATAGGATGTTGAGACCTGGGATCTCCCCTAGTCAAAGTATGCCCCAGTTAGCGTCCTACCCACTATGTTGGATAACCTCTCCCATCTGGGCAATGGGTTAAAAAACTTGGGATAGAGTGTGATCCCTACCCCTTGCAGTAAGTGGATCTCGCCCAAGTTGGTGGTTTCATGTGTTCTACCATCTAACTCTTCGGGGTTAAGATGGATGATTAGGGACAATAGTGTAGAGTGTGATCCTTATGTTGATCTCACCTATTGTCAGGGAATGTGGGATATAGTGTGATCCCTACGCTTGGGGTAGGTTGGTCTCGCCCATTGTCTTTGGTACCAGGTGGTGGCCATGGCTCCCGACGATGACGATGATGATGATGATGATTCTGAGTGTTAGCTGAGTCTCCCCGATGGTGATGCAGAGAGGGTGGTAGTTTGAGCTCCCTTGCAACATTTCTTCTTCTATAGATTCGAGAATGTTCAACATGAGATGAGCAGAAATGGTGTTAATTTTAGATAACAATGGTATGTTCTATGCTTAAGAGCAATTTTACTTCAATTTTCTTATTAGCCCAATATCAATATCCAGATTAGCAATCACATCAACATGATAGTAAAATGCAAATAGAACATAAACAGTAATAGTAGAAGACAAGCCAAGACAAGAGGACACAAGATATGGCACCAGCGAGGGACAAACCCCAATGTGGGGAACCCTTTAATCAATTCTTCTTATTATTCTTCAAAAGCTCAAGAAAGAGAGAGAGAGTACAATATGCAATATTCAGTTGCCCAATCACAGTGAAGTCTGTCCCAACAAACAGCAGCTACAGAAAGCCCTAACCAGAGAGTCAACATTGGTCAACAGGGCAAAATTTGACCTCCAAAATAGCTCGGTCAAACTTGGTCAACTCGGCCTCCAACAGCAAGTCAAATCAACCCAAAAACAATCCGAAAATATCCAATCAACACTGGTCAAAAAACCTTCCTACAACTTCAATCAACATTGGTCAATGAAGGAACAGATTTGCCCTTCTTCACACGTGTGGAGAGCTGCCTAAAAAATTCGTACCCAATCAACGAAGGAGAGAGAGATATATGAGTGAGTGAAGTGTCTAAATGAGGAGGCACCTTATATTTATATGCAAACGTTGAGGATGAATAGACGTGATTGTTGGGCTTCTAAGCCTACATTAGTTTGCTCGCAAACCTTGACAATTTGTCCATAAACAAAATAAATTCATAATTCCATTTGTACATGTCCGAATGAGATGATCTTTACATCAATACTACGCCTCTCCAAGAGAGGAATCCAATAAAAATATCAGTTGTCTCATATGAGCTGTCCAAGGTGAAGTTTGGCCCTAGTTGCCAAATTTAACACTCCCTCTCAACTAGGGAGAACTTCAATTGCGAAATTGTCTAACAATCTGTACCTTCCATGTCTCTACTCTACGTTGTTGAACCATGAAGAAAGAAGAAATGATCGAGAACATATCATACCATTCTCCACTGACCCGAAGTCAGTCTCCAATAATCGGGAGTGTGTCATACCACTCTTCACTGACCCGAAATCAGTTTCCATTGATCCTAGATCAATATCACACATCCTAGCATAGGGAGTACAGTAGTACACGATGCATCCAGTGGCAGTACTATGGTCCCTATCCTCATTTCCCCCACTCATTGGCCAAATGAGAGGTACTTCCCATGAGTCCCAGACTGCATGGGTAGGATGTTGTCGCAATAGATCACGGTGGTATCCAGCACATGTCCAAACAGCTCACTAAAGAGCTTCCTAAACCAAACAGCTCACTAAAGAGGCCATACTTGCAGCAATGTATTCAACCTTAGCGGTGCTCAAAGCAACCGACTTCAAATTCCTACTCATCCATGATAAAGCAACATCCAGATGTGCTCTTACAATCCACCACACTGCCAGCCCAGTCAACATCAGAATAACCATGGAGCCTCACATTTATGGCAGTGTATCTCAGTCCATAGGTGATTGTGTCTCGGACTTGGCAGCAATCCAGTGTATGTGATGAGGCTCGACCATAAACTGATTCAATGTGTTCACTGCAAAACATATGTCCGAACGAGAGCTCACCAAGAACATCAGGGCCCCCACGAGTTGAAGATACTCAGAAGGATTTCCCAAATCAGGCCCAGCAGCACTTCCACATAACTTCTTGAAGTTAAGTTCCATCGAAGTAGTCACAGACTTGCAATCCACCATCCCAAATCTTTCAAGTAGCTTCATGATGTATATTTTCCTTGAGAAAGGAAAATCACACCTAGCTTTTGCCAGACCTCCAAACCTAGGAAGCAGTTCATCAGTCCTAGGTCCTTCATCTCGAATTCAAAAGCCAACTCCCTCTTACATTGATGAATAAGAGGTTCTGCCTCTGTCAAAAAGAGATCATCCACATAAAGTACCAAGATGTGAGGTCTATCATTCTCAACCTTAAAATAAAGGTCCGGATCAGCTTCACTTCTTGTAAATCCCAGCTTCATCAGATAGTTGTCGAACCTCTCATACCAAGCTCGGCGAGCTTGCTTCAACCCATAGAGGGCTTTCTTCAATCTGCATACATGTGATTGACGATCTTGAACTACAAACCCCTCAAGTTGTTCTACATAGACTTCCTCCTTAAGTGAGCCATGCAAGAAGGCAATCTTGACATCCATCTGGTGTAGGTTCCATCCTTGCGAGGCAGGAAGGGCTATGATCGAACGGATGGTGGTGTAGCGGGCAACAGATGCAAATATCTCATCGTAGTCCACACCTTCCTTTTTGAGAGAAGCCTTGAGCAACAAATCTAGCCTTGAACTTTTCAACACTTCCATCAGCTCCATGCTTGATCTTGTAGAGCCATTTTGAGGTGACAACAGATTTCCCCTTGGGTTTAGGGACTACATCCCAAGCATCATTCTTCATAATCGACTCATACTCTTCGTTCATTGCATCCTTCCAAACTTGGTGCTTTACAGCTTCTTCAAATGTGCAAGGCTCAGATTGAACAATGGTTCTCATTGCAGTTAAGTACCCTTGGTACCTATTCGACTTCTTGCTTTCACGAAATGTCCCCCTAGGTGCAACATGTCTCTCGGCATCTTCGAGAGTTTCCCTAAGCCATGAAGGTCTCCTTTTTGAGGAGGAGGGCTCATGAGGGGTGGATCAATGGGACCCATTGGTCCTTCAATATCGAGCATCATTTCATCCTACAGTTATCCCTGCTTTCCAGAATCTGCTTCTTTGTCCTTCCTTGGAATAGGAAGGTTACTAATCTTCCCAAGGGCAGCATCTTCATCGAAGGTGACATCATGACTTATCTCCACTTCTCTTTGACTAGGCACATAGATTCTATGCCTTAGAAGTTTCATTGTAGCCCACAAATGTTCCTTTCTTCCCAGAAGCATCCAATTTGCTTCTCTTTTCTTTCGGCACATGAAAATATACAGGGCTACCAAAAATTCCAAAGTGAGAAACATCAGGTTTCTTACCGGTAAAAACTTCTTCGCGAGTTTTGGAGTCCAACGCTTGATGAGGGCATCTATTTTGAACATACACAGCAGTGTTTACAGCTTCGGCCCGTAAGAATTTTGGAAGGCTTTGATCATGAAGCATGGCATGAGTGGCTTCTACGATAGAACAGTTCTTCCTTTCAGCAACACCATTTTGCTCAGGAGTATATGCAGTAGTATTCTCCCTCTTAATGCCAACTTCTCTACAATAATTATTGAACTCATTTGATTCATATTCGGTTCCATTATCGGTCCTCAATATTTTGATCTTCCTCCCAATTTGATTTTCGACCAAAGCTTTGAAAGAATGGAACCATGAGAATACTTTATCCTTCTTCTTCAAGAAGTATATCCAGGTGTTGCGAGATAAATCATCCATAAAGATAGCATAATATAAATATCCTCCCAATGAGTTCACGGGCATCATACTAGATAGATCAGAAAGAACCAATTGCAATACATCGGTAGTCTTGCTATCACTTGAGGGGAATTGTCCCCTTGTATGCTTTCCTTCGTCACACCCCTAACAAACACCTTCATGTTATACTTTAAATTCAGGCATACCTGTCACCATCTTCTTCACATCAAGTAGAGCCTTATAATATAGATGACCAAACCTCTGGTGCCATAATTCGGATTGAAGTGATGTGTCGCAAGACATAGCTCCCAATGGACTTCCTCACACTTGATATAGGCTATCAACCCTAAATCCAAGTGTAAATGCATCTTTGAAATTTTTATTCCACACACATGCCTTTCCATCGATGAATGCCACCTTGAATCCTTTGTCCTCCATCATTGAGATAGATACCAAGTTCTTCTTTAGATTGGGTACATATAGTACTTCTTGTAGATGAATGGTGTTACCTTGATTCAATTGAAGAGTAACATTCCCAACTCCCTTCACGAGATCAGTGCCATTGTCTCCAAGGATAATTTCCAAATTTGTATTCTTTTCAATCAAATTTGAAAGAGCTTCCCTATACCTAGTGAGGTGCCTTGAGACACCACTATCAATCAACCAGCTTCCCAAAGTGTCCGGAGGAGATGCAGTAGAGAGGGCAGATATAAGATAAAAATATTTTTGCTTGTTATCAACAACATTAGATTCATCATACCTGGTGTTTCTTGATCTCTTGGGAGGGCGATCAGCGATAGCTTCTCCAATCGAAAAATCATTTTTTATCTCAGTAATCCTCATGAAGTAGGATTGAATGTTTTCACCTCTGATTGAATGTTTTCACCTCTTCCCTCCTTTATATCCTTCAACTTCTTTTCTTTTAGAAAGAGAGCTAGGTTTGCATTGCTAGATTTGAACATGCCAACCAACTTGTCATATATCTCCATTGATGTGTTCAAATCGAAGATGTAAGCAACTAAATGCTTATGAATAGAATCCCTAATGATCTTCTTTGCTTTGACTTCACCCTTCTTGTACTTTGTCTTAGCAGTAGCTGGTTCATTGGAAGGAGGTTCTAAAATCTTTCCCTGCACATAGTCCATAACATCTTTCTCTTCTAAAGTCAAGTTAAGAGAAATCTTCCATGCATGATAATCAGACTTATCATGAAGCTTGTCATCAAACTTGAAGTAGGATGTGTAGGCCATTGAATCTTGTCCTTGATCAAAGGATCTCAGTGATGTTCTTCTTAGTGATTGATCTTTTCACTGTTGCTTGGGCTTTGTCTTCACCTCAGCTCTAATACCATGTTAATTTTAGATAACAATGGTATGTTCTATGCTTAAGAGCAATTTTACTTCAATTTTCTTATTAGCCCAATATCAATATCCAGATTAGTAATCACATCAACATGATATTAAAATGCAAATAGAACATAAACAATAACAGTAGAAGACAAGCCAAGACAAGAGGACACAAGATATGGCGCCAACCAGGGACAAACCCCAATGTGGGGAAACCTTTTGATCAATTCTTCTTATTATTCTTCAAAAGTTCAATAGAGAGAGAGAGAGTACAATATGCAATATTCACTTGCCCAATCACAGTGAAGTTTATCCCAACAAACAGCAGCTACAGAAAGCCCTAACCAGAGAGTCAACGTTTGTCAACAGGGCAGAATTTGATCTCCAAATAGCTTGGTCAAACTTGGTCAACTCAGCCTCCAATAGCAAGTCAAATTAGCCAAAAAAATATTCAAAAATATCCAATCAAACCTAGTCAACGAAAGTCAATGCTGCAGTCAAACCCTACTACAGTCAACATTGGGCAAACAGTACGGTCTACCTCATTTTCTGTGCCCAAAAATGCGGCCTACCCAAACAGACATAACCCTCACAAAACTGCAGTCAAACAAGTCAACGTTGCTGCTCAAAGCTAGTCAAAAACCCTTCCTACAACTTTGGTCAATGTTGTCAACGAAGGAACAGACCTGCCCTTGAGGATGAATAGATGTGACTATTGGGCTTTTGAGCCTACATTAGTTTGTTGGCCGACCTTAACAATTTGTCCATAAACAAAATAAATTCATAATTCCATTTGTACTTGTCAAAATGAGATAATCTTTAGATCAATCCTACACCTCTCCCAGAGAAGAATCCAATAAAATATCATCTACCTCATACAAGCTGTCCAAGGTGAAGTTTGGCCCTAATTGCCAAATTTAACAGATGGTACATGATGATCAACAAACAGAGATTGACAAGTGGAATTCTTTCTAGTTGAGAGGGAATGTTAAATTATGCAACTAGGGGCAAATTCCAATTTGGACAGCTCATTTGATGGAGATAATCATTGCATTGAATTCCTCTTTTCGAGAGGAACAAATCTGACTTTTGAAGCACTCAATTCGAAGAAGGGAAAGTGGATTTTTGAGGTCAAGCCCACAAATACAAAATTGTCAAGGTTGGCCTTGGGTCAAAAGACACATCTTATGGACAAAATGGCACCCCTCAAGTTGCATATAAATACAAGTGCCCTCGTACCTCATGTGGACATCGAAAAACACACACTCTTCTCTTTCTTCATTTGTTTGGTTCTTACAGATTAAAGGCAGCTCTTCTCTCTTCAGACATGTGAGGATCTTGGAGGCAATTTTGACTTATTTGCATTGACTTTTTAGCTGGACAGTTTGACTGCAGTTTGACCGAGTTAGACTTCATGTTTTGATCTACTTTCACCTGCAAAAATCTGATTTCTTGAGGCCAAGTTGACTGGCACAAAAATCAAGGCAATCTGAGCAGTTTGACTGGAGTTGACTTTCTGGTTTGACCGCAGAAAGACTGGGACAGCAGACTATCTCTCTCGTTTGACAGAGTTTGACTGAGGTTTTGAAGACTGTTTTGGGCTGACTTTGACCAGCATTTGAGGCCAAGTTTAATTGAAGTTGACCATTGACTGCTGACTGGTTAGGGCTGACTGCACTGCTGTTGACTGCTGTTGACTTGGACAGATTACAGGAAGATCAGATTTGACTATTGTTGACTTCATCTCTCTCCTACGTCTCTGGTTTGGATAGTTGTTTGGCATATTTGGATATTGACATTGGATATTGGCTAGTCAAAGTTTGACTTTGACTCTTAGATGATGTACTCTCTATGCTGAACATTTGAAGACAATCTAATAGAAGAAGATTTGCAAGGGTTTCCCCCTAGTGGGGTTTTTCCCTAGTCATTGACCAAATTGTGTCTCTTGTCTCTTGGTTGTCTTCCATTGTGCATTTGTTTAACTGTTCTATCTACTATTGCTCCACTGTCATTGGATAATTGAAAAAGAAAATTTGTTAAATTGGGTGCTATTGGATATTTGCTGAAGTGATAGTTGCAGAATAGAACAAATTGATGAAAAATTAACACATTGGTGTCAACGGTATCAATGTCAATCCTACTTGTTTTTAGAGATCCTCACAGACTTAAAACTTAAAAGAGGGTTTGTAGACGACATGCTCCTTGTGGGAGGATCTTCTATTAGGAAGATAAGGAAACCTAAAAAATCCATGGAGTAAAATTGAGAATGCTCTCTTGCATGTGGTTGATTTTTCTCCATTTCTATCAATTATCTCGAAATGAAATTAATAGTGCGCTTACTCAGTGTCAACTTTGAGACCATTAGGAGCTAGTCTCACTACATTTAGGATTTATTCAATAAATGCAATTAGGTTAGAAAACCCCAAGTACCCCTAGCATACCTATCCCCTCACATTCTCAGACTCCATCATTTCCCTTTGTAACATACATGAGTGAGCAAAGGGATCTATCAAAAAGAAGTCATTATTTTCATCAAATCTTATCTTTTCTATGAATCAAACTTAATGACGTTAAACGAGAAAAGGCATCATCTTATAGAGAAATCACAATTAAATGCATGTGTTTAACATATTAACAATCATTTAATATTCCTTGAATGTTCTCTAATAAAAAGGTCTCAAGTATAAGGTCTCATTTAATCATCCACTCCATTAGAATGATTTTGAAAATCATTCCACTATAACAAGTTTAGGTTATAATTTCAAGGTTCATTATGTATGTCAAGAATCTCTGTGTTACTTCGGATTGGTTGCACCCTTATAACCCTAGACTCCAGATGTGGTACTGGAAAGTTTCATTGTTAGTAAAGCTTCAGAGAACAAATACAAAAACTCCTTTAAATCATCTCTCTACTGGAAGTATATTTCCAACATGCTCCCCTGCAACGCAAATTAAACTGAAATAGAAATCAGTTCAATAGTCTATAAGCCCTCTAGTCACAACCACCTGTCAGTTATGAAACTTTGATCCTAAACTTAATCAGTGTTGACCAAAGGAGAAAACTTGCAAGACAACCATATATGAGTTTGTTTTATATAAAGGAGCGGATTGCTATGAAGCATAATAAAAGACTCAGAAGACAAAAGGAAACATCAGGAAAATGAGTGCTGTAAATAAAACCCAAAGTTAAGCACATGGTGCACACCTAGTAATAAAATTTAAGGAGATTGTAAGACCGCAAGCCCTAAAGTCCAAAATATATCTCAACAGAAAGGTCCGACTATATCATGGAATACGTGACTTTTCAACTACAAAAATGAAAGTAATTGAAATCTCGGATATGTTAGCATGGCAATTTAGAAAATGCCATTGCTGTAAATACAAAATCTCCAGCTTCCCACTGCCCTAGGATGACCGCTTGGATGTTTTCCCTTACCACTTACTTGCAAATTGCAATCTATGTTTCTGGAAATGGAATGAGAATGGAATGAAAAGCGGGTCTAAAAAGTTTTGGGGAATAAGAAACGCCAACTCAACCTCCTCCCTAGATGTTTTTTGCATATAAGAATAATTGGCAATGTACTGATGTAGTGCCAAAAATGGAGGAACGGGATGGGAAACGGATCTCCTACTCAGGTTTCTGGTAACATAGTCTGCAACCACATCTACGTATCAGCAAGTAATGTCTACATGTAGCTCCTGAGCTCATTACCACAGCCTGGCAATCGCCAACTGCTGACAACTTGACAGTGGGGTTCTCCCTTTACACGAATGCCCACAAGTTAATATTTTCTGCAAAATTCTTGGTAATCCCTCCCAGAAGCTACATGGACCCGCTCACGTTAACCATATTAATAAACATTTCATAATAAAATTCCAGTCAATTTTTTTGGTAAAAGAACCTAAACCCTAAACCTAGCACGCTTTAAACTTGTTAATCTGGATACAAGTAAATTTGACTTCGACCTTATTCAGATTAATCACAATTAGCTTTAAAACACAGAGTGATTTGGAGTAGGAATAGTTATTTGAAATTGTCAAGATCGTGAGCAAGATCAAAAAAAATAAAAAATAAACCTACAGAGAAGAAGAGTTGCACCTTTAGAATTGTAATACTGATTTTCAATGTCGACGTCCTGCTCCTCCGTTTCCTCTTCCGAGTATTCAAATCCATAATCTTCCATATCTGCGTCTGAGAAATACACAGGAAAGGGTCTCCGCCTCAGTCATTCATGCCCTAGATAAATTATTTTCCGAACGAAGTTTCTCGGTTCTTTGAGATTGAACCCGCGACCCACCATTCCAGCACAAACAGATTGCAAATTCGCAATGGCAATTGCGGATATTTTCAAATGAACTCGACTACAACAGGAAGGATTGATACACATAAACAATATATGAAGTACCTGAACCCATGATCGCTGGACCCTGCTACTGGGGCAGGGAAGGAATTAGTTGCGAATCAAAGCTGAAACTCTGTGTATCACTGTCTTGGTTGTGATGGAGGAAAACAAACGAAAAAAATTCGATTTTGTGCGATTAGAGAATCATCGAACTTCTTGCGTCACTGTGTATCCATCCACTGACCTTGAGAGCATGTGTATATCCATCCAACACAGAAACGTTACCGTAGTGATTTGTGAAGCGTTTAGGCCCGTGGTCACATCACAGTGCTTAAAACGTAGGGGCTTGGCCCTAAATGCCTTAGCGGTGGGTTGTTCGCTTATTTGTTGGACAGGCCACTACCCATATACATCAAATTCAAACGTCGGATGTAGAGTCATTGTATGTTTCGAAGGGAAAATATTAAATTTTTGAGAGATGATTTCCTCTCTTCATAAATCAAATTGATTTAAGTTGAATTTAAAAAGTTTTAGTTTTTGAATTTAGGAGGTTGTGATATATATTATATTAAGAAGAGTTTTTTTTTTTGGAAATTATATAGGAGAAAAATTTTGTCAACTCATTTCGAACAAGTTAGTGTGGTCCATCAACAAGACCAGATGAAGAGACACAATATGGCACAGGTTTAAATGGTCTCTACATTGCCTTTATTTGAGTCTTTGCCATGGTCTACCTCTTCATCTAGTCTTGATGATGAACCACACTAGCTGGCTCGAAACGCATCAGCAAAATTTTTCTCCTACGTGATTTCTACCGAAAAGACTCTTCTTAATGTTTTAGTTTATTAGAATGCTTTATTTTGAACCATCTTTATTGATTTTTTATCAATTAAAATTTATGAATTTAATTAATTTATTGTGTAAATGGTAATTTTAATGTTTTAAATTAATTTGAGACAACACAAAATTTTTAGATAGAAATTCTAAGTTTATAATATTGTTGTTTTGACTTGTTGAAATGACAACTCTAGAAATTAGGGTAAAGAAAACATTTTAGTTGATGCTTAGTTATTAGTCTTGTTTTCTTAGGGATTATAGAATTTGTCTCGTGGTTAAAGTGTATTGACTATGCATTATTTGGTTGTGTTTTTGCAATCTTAGCCAAAGTTTCAGGGAAATGCTTAATATTTATATTTTTTATAAATTCAAAAATAAATTTCTAATTTTCAGCAAATTTTATTTCTAATTTTCGATCGGCTGATGGAACTCTGATGAGACATATTTCCCCTAGTGGATGGTGTTTTATTTTGGTATTTGTCAATGCCTGATAATTCATTAAAAATTGGTAAGTGGTCATTCTGTTGGTTAGTGCTCTGACAATGACACTATTATGTTACTGCTCTGCCCAATGATGCCAGAATTGACGCGGTTGTAGACCCTTTGCATAAGCCAGGAGGGCTAAACAAATCTCCAATTATTGTGAGTGTCCATTGCGTTTGTTAGTGCTTCAACACTGACTCTACACAATGATGTCAAAAATGACGCAGTTGCAAGCCCTTCGCATAATTGGAGGGGGGTGAACAAATCTGTGATTAATATTATTATGTTTCCTTCTACGAAGAAACTTTTACTATGTGGAGGATGAAGTAAGTGCGAGAGAACGAGGATGTAGAGGAAACTATATTGTGCAATGACGACATTAATTTTAAACTTGTTTGAAATTTAAACTTTCACAAATTTAACTGTGCAGGAAAGCAATTGCATAGAGCTGTGATTTTGTGAGTGCTCTGACAGTGTGTTATTGCTCTGTCCAATGATGTCAGAATTGACGTGTTTGCAGGTCCTTTGCAAAGGTGAGTCAGGGGGTGTGCGCTAAACAAATCCGCAATTAATATTATTATTTTTGCTTGTGCGGAGGACGAAGTATGTGCGGGAGAACGAGGGTGTAGAGGGCACTATATTACACAACGACAAAATTAATTTTAAACTTGTTTGCAGTTGAAACTTTTACTAATTCATTTGTGCAGGAGAGCAGTTGCGTAGAGCTATGATATTGTAAATGCTCTGACATTTTGTTATTGCTTTGCCCAATGATGTTAGATTTGGCGCATTTGCAGATCCTTTGTAAAGGCGGGGTAGGGGGCGTTGAACAAATCTGCAATTAATATTACTATTTTTGTTTGTACGAAGCTTTTACTGTGCAAAGGATCAAGTATGTGTGGGAGAACAAGGTGCAGAGGTAACTTTATTTTACAGTGATGAAATTAATTTCAAACTTCTTTTATACAGATTTAGCTTTGTTGGAGAGAAATGGCATAGAGCTATAAATATTTGTGGAATGAAGGATGTGCGGAGGATGGGGTACGTACAGGAGAACGAGGATGCAAAGGAAACTTTAATTAATTTAACTATGAATAAATTTCGAATTAATATTATTATGTTTCATTGTGTGAAGGATGAGGTATGTGCGAGAGAACGAGAGTGCATAGGTGTAACTCATCCTCCCACATTTACCCATTTTTACAAGTTCTCCATGGTAAATATGAGTTGAGTGTCACTATGATATGATGCGACCTCAAAGTTCTAGTTATGGAAGTGGGGCCTGCAAGCCGAAAGCTTACTGTCATCCCTCAAGGAGTACAGACCACTCAGGAGCCTAACAGCCACCCCAGGTGATCAATCCCTAAGCTGGAACTCATTTTCCCTAGCTAAACTCCACAACTGCACCCATAATCCTATCTCCATGCAATTATGACCCAAAATCCTTAGGTTTGTGCCAGCAGTTGCGATATCTATGCCACCTTTTCAAGCTAGCATCCAGGCCATTGCCTATAACTTTCCAAGAACATAACTAAGATGGTAACAATGAACAATCAATACTTGAGCAAGATCTTAAACAAGAAATGCCTAATGCATGATATACTTTTCGTCTGACAAATAATAAACATAGAAGCTACAGGTCATGAATGCATATTTGATTATAAACTTATAATCTTCATCTGAGAATGACTAAGAAGGCTCGATGTCCTCTCCAGCTAGTTGCAATAATACTTGTTAGCCCATGCATACATCAACCATTGATAACTTATCAATCAGGTACAAGAGCCACAACTAGAGTACATCATAGAACCATGCATATAACCAAAATAGAAAACATGACAAATTATCCATAAGATCACCATAATAATCAGTACAAGTGCTCATAGATCACAATAGGAAAATAGCTCATATTAACATATGAAAATGCCAACCAAGTCAGGGACTTCCACGTACCACCCGACCATAGATTGGGCTGAACCAAATCTCTCTTTAAGCCAATCACCCCCGTGCCATATTCCAAACATGAATGTGGAATCATAAGGGTTAAACCAAAATAAAAACAACCGGGGCTTCCAGAGGCCAAACCACCTCAACCCTTAATCATTGTGATTTCACCTCATAGGTCCAGAAATCACTAATACCAACCAAATAAATCTCTTCCCAAGTTGTTCAGGGCTCTAGGATTTTATCTCAAACCACAGCCTCTAGGACCCAAGCTATTACAAGGCTCCCAAGAACTACCATCTCAACCCACATCCTCTAGGGACCCAAGTTGTTCTAGGGATCCATAGATTCTATCCCAACCCACAGCCATAGAGAACTTGAGAATAATCAAAAAATCGAAATAAAGAACCCACTACACCATGGATGTCTAGGAAATGGCAAGACAAGGTTGAAATCATTGGCCAATCTAGGAAAATCTCCATGCCAATGACAACACATAACCAAGGAACCACATGCATATACCATGCATCCAAAAACCAACAAGGAAATCACACATGCAATGTTGCCTACAAGGTATCCTTTGTTGTAATTATTGATCCAACCTTCTCTTTC